>KZ108514.1:294-17953 GCA_002116345.1 Mycosphaerella sp. PB-2012b Mex 2-1-2
GAAAAAATCGAGAAAATCCGGAAAAAGGTATTGTTTTTTTCTATATAGAAAAAAACACTTACTATTTCTGAATCCTATATGTTCTTTTATATAACCCTAGGATACCTAGTAACTCTAGGGAAGCCTAGGCCCTAGGAAGCCTAGGAAGGGAACTAGGGAGATAGGGAGCCTAGAGAGCCTAAGGAAGAAGAAGGATTAGGTAAGGGAGAGATTAGGTAATACCTTAGTACTCCGGTAGATTAGGTAAGATAAGATAAAGATAAGCTAATCGGAGGCTATTCTACTAAGATAAGAAAAGGGCATTAAAGTCGTTAAAGTTACTAAACTTTAATTAAAGTTAAAGGGGGTCTATTAAAGCTTAATCAAAGTTAAGAGCACTAATTACATTATTAATCAAACTTTAGGCTCTTCGTAGGTTTAAGGCCCTATCTACTCTATTGGTAATTGTATCGATAGTAAGCAGGTCGATAGTTTCCGGTTACTATCGCTTATACTATTAATACCTATCTACTTAGCTATCGACCAAAAATGGACGATAGTTACCTATCGATAGCAAGATACTCGTATACCCTTGTAAACCGTCGCCGTCGCTGCCTATATACTATATCCGGTTAGTAAACGTATAGATAGAATCTACTATCTTAAATAGTCCTCCTAGAGGTATATTTTGCGCTCCGTATACATTTAATTAGGTTCCGGGGCAGTAGTATAGATATCTAGGTAGTTGGTCGCAAAGTAGCGATAGCGACGACTGCGACTAGCGATAATAGCGACGACAGCGACGATAGCGACGATAGCGACGACAGCGACGACGGCGACGATAGCGACGACAGCGACGATAGCGACGACTAGCGACGACGGCGACGACTAGCGACGACGGCGACGACAGCGACGACGGCGACGGCGCGGAGACAAGGATATCCCTATAGAACTATTAATAGGTGTCTACTTAGCTATCGTTACTATCGACAGTTAGACGCTAACTATAATTTCCGACAACTATCGACAATTTGACTATTTACATATCGATAGAGTAGACGGGGCCTAATTGATTAGGGACTATCCTAGTAAGGTAGAACTGCTATATAAAGAATCAGATAACATAAGCTACGTTACCTACCAGGTATATATTAAGGTAACTTAGGTAAGGTATTAGCCTTCAAGTCAGCCCGGAGTCGGAAGCCAAGTTGACAAATAGCACTACCAAGGACAGAGACTTATCAGCCTCATTCGTACCAGGTAGACAGATAGGGTGCATAGCGAGGAATTGATTGGCGAGTCTGTTAGCTCAATCATCACTCCACAAAGCATGCATGTTGAGGTCGGCTTATATACAGTACCTGTCAGTTGCAACAAGGTTATCTATAAAGTGTCCAGAGTCGAGAGTGCCGAACGCAAAGGACCACCCATCTTCAATATATTGTGCGTGTTCCCATGTGAAGTTCGCGAAACTGCTGCGTCGTCACCTATTAAGGCACTCTGGAGTGCTAAACCTGGGTGGTAGCCGAGAGCTTAATCTGCGCTGTCGTATATTTTCAGCCATTCATCGATCTAGCAAAAGGCAAGTAAGCCACAATGTTACAGAAGCGTTCGAACAACGCCAGGGTATCGTAATAATACGTGACATGTTGAAGGATGTAGTGCTTCCTGGTGACTTTTGATGCTCCTCGCTTTCGCGATCCTTTCCAGTGGTGCTCCTGATCACTTTGATCGCTCGTCACTTGCGCTTGTCGTCTTCCGTTGCATGTCCGTTGGCATGCCCATGGTCGTGATTGCCACGATCATCCGCGCCGTGCTCGGGGTCGTCGCTTCTTGCCACAAAATCATCTTCAAAAGCAGTGCTAGTACTTTTGGTGGTGAACTTGATAGTGACACGCTTGGTACCCCTGACTTTCTGCGCGATTGCATCTCGGATAGCAAGTTGAACTTCGTCAGTGCGCATGACTGTCCAATCCTTTGGTACAAGCACCTCAACTTCAAAAATCAGGTTCTGGCCGGACTTGATGCCTTGCAACCCACGAATCTCCGCGCCATTCGCTTCAGCTGCCGCTGCCGCTGACACTTGTGCCCTTTCCCGAATCTCTTCATCGACTCCTCGATCTGCGAGCTCGTAGAGGGCCGACATCGTGTTTCCCCATCCCGCTTGTACAATCATGCCACTGATTACCAAGCCACCTACTGGGTCCAGCCAGCGTGCGCCTGGGAGGAAATGGCTGGCAATAATAGTGAATAGGGCGACAAAAGCAGTCAAACTATCGATCCTATGATGGTACGCCTGAGTCTGTTAGCACGGTCGCCTAGCAGTGAATGGTATGGTGGGGAACATGCATTGCTTGAAAGCACGCTGCTACGCTTCTCTTTGGCCACCTTCATCGTAGCTCGGTACAGCCACTCCTTGATCACGATCGACCCTGCTGCGAGCCATGCGGCATTAATATTCGGGCCAAGCTCTGCAGCAGCGTGGCCGGCGTCGTGATCATGATGGGAATGTGAGTGGGCGAGAAAACCCAAGTGGGACAAAACTTCGTGGATGTGCGGGAAGAACTGCTCGCTCAGCGCCAGAACAGCCTGCAAGCCTATGCCAATCCCGCCTCCCAGCAAGATAAAGGAAATAGCGAGGGCGCCGAGAGATTCGATCTTGCCATAACCCATGGGAAACCTCAACGTTGCCGGACGGATGGACCATGAAATAGTGGCCAGCGTCATGATATCGGACACCAAATCGGTCAATGAATGGAACGCGTCAGCTGTCAAGCTGCACTCCCCGTCAGCAAGCGCCAGTAGGTACCCCCTGCTACTCCCGCTGTTCGAGCCACTGCTCGTGCTCACGGCTGACCATTGCTTACGCTTTCGAATTGAAGACATATCCTCCCGCACCCTTTGCGATGGCCATTCCAAGATTGACGTACAAGCCAATCCTGGTGATGCGCACGCCGGGATCGTTCTTATTCTTGCTCGTGAGGTATGCATTGTCGCCATGGTGGTGGTGGTGGTGATGGCCGGCGTGCGAGTGGCCAGCGTGTGTACGGGTATGGTCGGCCGGCGTGGTGACAGAGGAGGTCGACATTGCCGGCGCTGTCGGGCGAGCAGGAGCAGCAGCAGTTGGCGAGCGATAGGGGCTGCGCGGTACTGACGACGCGTGCGAAGTCGACGACAGGGCGATGTTCAGGAACACGCGGCGGCGGTGGTGGCTGTGGATCAACGGCGAGAAGAGGCGCGCTTTGGACAGGAATCGAAATCGGTGCAGTTGCACAACAGAGGTGGATGTGGTCGAGGCATTATTGCATGCGACAAGGGTGAACCCAAGCATAATAACAACAAGGACAGATGTCCCTACCTCCTATGACTAGCAGGTATCGAAGCTGGCTCCAGCTCTCTTCTGGCGACGATCGGGGGTGCGCGGCATCGCGCCGGGCCTCTCGTATGAGGCGTCATCCATGAACGTGTCACCACTCCCATCAACCAGACCACAACAGAGAACGTACCTCATATGTAGTACCTTAGTCAGTAGGCACATGTACCTTACATGTAGATACGTCTTGGCAATCGGAAGATCTGTACCATCTGAAGTCCGATTACCTATGTACCTTGCCTGGGTAGGCAGGTTGATATAATAACGGGAGTCTTCCAAGAGTCTTCGAGAGCTCAGGTGGACGGTGGACCACATATGCCGTGTGTGCAGGCGGGATCTCATTGTTGACATCGGCTTGGCAAACCTTGTTCAAGCTTATGTTGTTGCGGGTACTAGGATGTGCAATTCGAGTGAAGTACATGTCAGGTACATATGTACCTCATATATGCGCGGGAAGAGAAGAGAACCTACTGTATGTCAAAATGTGGGGCGGAACTACCTGTTGTCTTGGCTTTGGCATCCCGTGCAATGGAAGAAGAGGAGATGATGCCGCCTTCAATTGCTACATACCTGTACATGGATACGTACATACCTTACCTAATATGAATTACTGCCTCTTTTCTCCTTTCTTTCGCACAAAATCATTGCAGTCGTCATTCGTCACAAAAGTTAATAAAAGGTAAGGTACATATAAGAAACCGTGAAAGTCATAGGTGCCGGGGGGTATCTCTCATTGATTGCGTGTTACTGTACACACACATACACACAACTCCAACAACTGCTAGCTTGAGAGCACTGATTGAATACTGATACCTCCGCGTCCGTTCTGATCGAGAGAGCGGCGTTGCCGAGGTGCACTGACTGTTGGGGTTGGGAGCGGGGAGGGTTCGCGAGGTAACTTGGTGGTTGTTCTGCCCTCGAAAGTGCGTGGAATGGGTGGCGGGGGCTGGTAGAGAGGCAGTGGTTGTGGCAAGCTGCGCGATCGTACGTGTTCCTGATGTGACTGCAACTGCGTCTGCTCCCTCCCTGCGCGACGAGCGTGCCACGAGACAGCTTCTCTAGAAGATGTACCTGGTGCCACATCTAGCTCCGCGTCAGACCCAAAACCAATGCCAGAGTCGCTGTGGTGATCTGGTATAACCCAACGATCTTCTTTGGGTTGGTAGGCTGCCGAGGCTTTCCTCTGTGCCAATCGCGCTGTTGTTTGCAGCGTTTTGAAGCCTTTTTCCATACACTATGATGGACTATTAGAAGAAGCTCAGACACCAATACATGCTCATGGTAGCTTACCTTGGCTTCCACAACCAGCCATCGCTCTCCAACCCGAGCTGCTAACACCTCCCACATCTCCTTTCTACACGCCATGTACTCCGCAGCGAGCAGCTCGAGCTTGTGCGTGTCCCAGTCGTCGCCGTGACGGCGCTCGACAAGGCGTTCGTGTCGTTTGCGACATGCATTTGCGCTTTTGTTTGGAAAGTATCGATTGGCGATTGGCTGCCAGTTGAGACCAGAGGCTCGAGCTTGAAGCAGTATCTCATCATCGCTGGAACTCCATATAGCTGCAACCTTTTGTGGAGGCTGTGGGGCTTCAGGATACGGGGCCAGCGATGGCATGGTATTTCTTGCGGATGTCCGGACCTGAGTCTGCTTAGGCATGATCGGAAGGTTGCGAATGTATGTCATGCGGATCGATCCACGTGTGCAGGTGGCCGGGCTGTTGCGCCAATACCTGTATCACTAGATCGCTGCCAGCGGCGATGAACACTGTCGTTGTGCTAAGCTCCAGGAGCAAGATTCGAAGAGGGTATTGAGATTACAAATTAGGTAGGTAGGTAAGGTAAGGTACCTAGGTAGGTATGATTTGAACAGAACGCCAGTACAGGGCGGAACGAGCAGTCAAAACAACGTTGCAGGGAAAGTGCAAACAGACCGGAAGTATTCGAAGATAGCCACGCGTTTGGAGAAGCGGCGGTTGCTGCCAGTTTATATCGGCCACTCCATCCCCATATGAGAGCCTCGAGCCCACGGGAAAGTGTTGCTGAAACAGCTGAACACTGTACTTGGCGTGGAGCTCGCAATGGGAAGCCTTGAGGCCTGCGTGTGCATGCTAGGCTGAAACGCCATTTAGCGATCGTGTTCAAGCGCTTCCGCATAAGGCATTGAATTGTCCCTCAGCGTGCCCTCCTAGTGGCCTACTCTGGATCTGAGACGTCCTGAATGGTGAATGGATCTGCTGCGCGAAGGGAGCGACGCGCCTGTTTCGGACTATAATCAGTTGCGCTGGCCCGACAGAGGGTCAAGAGGGTCAACAGGAGGCGCGAAGCTCGTGTCGGCGGCTAAGGTATGTCTGTTTCCTGCAGGTCTATATTATTAGGCATTCATATCGCGTGCCTAGTCCCACGGAATAGCAGTGATGCACCCATACACCACGGGTAATCATCGCAGGCACCAGATGATCTTCAAGAGTTGATGGCCATGGACCTGGTCGGCCTGTATGTGCCCAAAATCTGTCGGTCGCTATGGAGCGCCGCTGCGTGGGGGTGGTTGGTAGGGTGGCCAGTTCGAATTTGAGCACGAGCGCCGTGCCGTGCTCTGCTTGACCGGTCCTGTCCGCACTGTGCAGGTCGCATATCGTCGACCCGCGGATATCTCCTTTGCGGCTACTCCATCGATGAGAGCAGATTCAGCAGAAGTGAAGTCTGTGTGCTCCACTGGGGCCAGACGCCTGATTGGCGGCACCAGGCGGTTATGTGATGATGGAAGTTGCACCAATGAGAAAATTCCAGCACATGCCTTGGCTGAGATGTGTCCCTGCTCACGCTGCTACAATGAAATTTCTCAAATCTAAGGCCCCGTCTACTCTGTCGATATGTCGATAGTTATTTTGTCGATAATTGTCGGTGTTTATCATCCGCGTCTATCTGTCGATAGTAACGATAGCTGAGTAGACACCTGTCAATAGTTCTATAGGGGTATCCTTGTCTCCGCGCCGTCGTCGCCGTCGTCGCGTCGTTGCGTCGTTGCGTCGTCGCCGTTGTCGCCGTCGTCGCCGTCGTCGCCGTCGTCGCGTCGTTGCGTCGTCGCCGTCGTTGCTCTGCAACTGTCGTCGCTCTACAACCGTCGTCGCTCTACAACCGTCGTCGCGTCGTCGGCGTCGTCGCGGTCGTCGCGTCGTCGCTGTCGTCGCGGTCGTCGCTCTATAACCGACTACCTCTGCCGCTGCCCCGGAACCTAATTGAATATGCACGGAGCATAAAATGTGCCTCTAGGAGGACCATTTGAGATAGTAGACTATATCCGAGCGTTTACTAACTGGATATAGTATATAGGCAGCGACGGCGACGGTTTACGAGGGTATACGAGCATTTTACTATCGACAGGTAACTATCGTCCATTTTTGGTCGATAGCTGAGTAGACGGGTGTCAATAGCGTAAGCAATAGTAACCGGAAACTATCGACCTGCTTACTATCGACACAATTATCGACAGAGTAGACGGGGCCTAAAGGAGGTACAGCCGTGAAGTAGGAGGTACGTGGTGGCTACAGGACTGATTATACATCTCTCGAGCCGCCGAAACTATACTATCATTACAATCGTAAGGTACATATACATCCCAGGTTACCTTATCTTGAGAGTCTGGAGAAGGCAGTGAGTCGCCAGGAATGATGACTTTGCCTCCAGCCCACAGAACAGCCTGAGGCACACATGTGGCTGATGAGATACAGCAGACCTGACTTCAGGTTCTCTCACAGGCAGGCCTTCTCTTGCATGAGTCATGCATGACAGGAACAGCCGTTCGCTGTTGTTTAGCTTGGCTGACGGTAGGATCAGAGGTACAGGTAAGGGACATGTACATCTGAGTGTGTAACGTCGCATCGTTCACGGGCCTTCTGGCCTCATCGCCCATCCATCCCATCTCATCCCTTCTGTCGTCCAACATGACGATGATCTGAGCATGTTCTTCTGGCGAGGCCGTGCCGTCTGGTCGTTTGTGCATCTGTGTGTGCCCCACCAGCACTGCAGAACAGACTGCCTCCTGCAGAGGTGCTCTGGTGGATGATGGTAGGGCAGCGTACATGTACCTACCTGATGTACAGGTGTGTGTACAGGTCTGTACCTACAGCCTACAGGTACATTACCTCCCTACTACCTCAGTACAACGTCAGCGAAGGTAAGGTACTGTATCTGTAGGTAGGCAGACAGGCACAGGCGGCACAGCTTGACAGGATGGACACACGGACGGACGGGCAGCAGCAACTGTTGCAAGGGGTCTTCGGCTCGACGCATCGGCCCGTCCTTTCAACTTTCTTTGACAGGCACGACCGGGAGTCGCGTTATGCCTCGCGGTCGTGGTCGCGGTTGCGGTCGCCAGGCTCCACTCCTTCCTCTCCACTCCTTCTTTCCTTGATTGATAATTGATTGGGTGTCACCTTCCCTCACTCCACTGTTGCCGCCAGTGCCAGTGCCAGTGCCAGTGCCAGTGCCAGTGCCTCTCGCTTGACAGCCGCCTCCATCGCTTACCTTACATGCACATGACCTACGGTATTTCACTTCAGCAACTCACCTACCTCCACCACCGAGATTCACTTCAGTTCCATGGTCGCCGAAAGGCCTTCGACAGAGCAGAATTGCTGCGGCAGAGAGAGGGAGATGCTCCCATTATCGAGCTGTCACATTCGATGCTGTGTCCACGATGAGCCTCTCATCGTTGGCACAATACGCATGCTACCGGCGCGCTACCAACCATATCCTGCATATGTCTCGCATATCTCTGGCATGTTGCGTGATCCGGTAAACGATTGATGCCGGACCACCCTCTCGCTGATACATTCTCGCCTGCAAATCCCGTCCGACTCCCTTTCATCCCCGCCTCGCCGCGCCGCACGTTCTGAGCACCCTCGCCATGAACACATTGCACACTGCTCCTCTCGCAATACCACTACCGGCCCTTCAAACCACTCTGCCGTCGTCCGGACAATCAGCCAACCCGCAAGCAGACCCGGGGAACACGCCGAGACGGCCCTGCAGGCGATGAACAGCCCTTGGATATGCTCTGCGCTGGCGAACGGGAAGCAGCATATCAATGCTGATGACAGGCACGAACCGAGCAATCAGCTCTTTGCAGGGGCCGGACTGAACGCACAACACTGCACTCCGCGATGCTCTTCTTGACAGGTCCGGAAGCTGTCGCCTCTTAGTGACATGCTGGATGGAGATTAGCCACTCCGGCAGCCCGTGTCAGCCATACTCCGTCCCGCGCGGAACACGCCAGTGTCCTCCTGTTCCACACGGTAGTCCTACAGGTGTATGTGTCTGCAACACATGACCGAGGCGCGGCACCTTCTGCCAGATGTCTCCCGACATTACCTGACGGCAAGTGTCAAACGCATCGCCAGCACTGTTCATGGGTGTTCGTGGGGTTTGGTGATGAAACATAATGTACAAAGCACAGAGGACGCCCGTGGCAAAGCCCAGGCCTCTAACTCACTGTCTGTATTTCGCTAGGAGGTTGGTTTGTTGCTTCTGTTCGCTTTTGCTTCACATTGTCGGTGGCTGCTGTTTTGTCTTTTCTCCTCGGTGGCCCATTCCCACTTGCATTTGCATTGCCCCCATCAGGCTCTTCACAAGAACGAACGAGATCCGGAAATCCGCCACAGATCGTTTGAAGAACCGGGCTTCCACGCCCGCAGGCTGGACGCACTACCCTCGCCACCGCGACCCGCATCGCAGACCGCACCATTCAATTCCACCTAGTGCATATCAAGCCACGACGTTCACTCACTCGTGCAGCAAGCAAGCTCCAGTCGCCGAGCGCGCTAGTAGCCGCACCATCACCACCACTTTCACCGCCTTACTTGATTCATTGAACGATATTCCAGCTCGAACACCAGCGTTCCTGCCAAATCCCATCGGCATATACGTTCGCGTGCATTCGATCGGCATTGAACCAATTAGACGGACGTGCGGAACGCTAAATTCAAGGTATGTGCACTCCGAACTCATGGCTGCCGGCGGCATTCCACTGGCTGCAGCTGTGGTGTGGGCGATGCTGATAATCTGTAGAGACTGCCCGCAACATGGCCACCACCAGCTTCGCCACCTACCACCCACACTACGCTGCCCGTCAATTCATGTCTCCGTCTTATGGGCAGTCTCAGAGTGCGAGACAATCTTACCCTCTAACACGCCACACAACATCGATGCCTCGCCCGGTGCGCGAGTCAACACCAGACGTAATGAATCACAGTCTCCAGACTCCCAGACCTGCCACTTCAACCAACTGCAGCTTTGGAAGCACCTTCTGCGATGGTAGTAGCCATTATCTCGCGACACCACCAAGTGCCGTGAGCGATCTCCCGGCATTCGACCTCTTCTCATGGCGTGACGCAAAATTCGAGTTGCCACTTGACGATCGCTATGCAAACGTCAGTGCCCCAGAATCCCCAAACAGTATGTCGAAGGTCACTGGAAGCTGTCAGGAGCAAAACTTGTGGATGAATCAAGCCGGTACCACATTCACCCCGTCTGCAGAACATCAGCCCATGATCAATCACGTCCCAAGAAACCTCCTTCTGCTGGACCCCGCCGATTGTTACTCCGGAAGTGCCTCACACGGTGGCACGCCCACCGTGTCCGTCTCTAGTCGTATCGACAACGTTTACACTACTCGCAGCCCTTCGCTTCTGGCTGTCGAAGTTGATACCTCGGAGTACGACATTGTGCAGCCCGAGCAGTGGATGTACTCAGTCACCGAATATGAAGACGATAATGCTACTTCGCCATCTTCCACCGATACTCACAGCAGCGGTCCACAGACGCCAGCGGATGCTCAGCTCAGTGCTACATTCTTCCCCTTTCAAAATAATCAGGCCTATGATGCACCTTCCTTCGAACAGGCTCATTCTGACATTACCACCTCCTTCGGTTCTCTCTCCTCCACCTCATCTCTGCCTCGGTCGATGATTGAACAAGCTCATTGTACATCGACTGCTGCGTCCTTCGGCAATTTGACCTTCGCCTCTGTCATTTCGCCGCAAGCAGATTCATGGCCTATGCTTGATGTACATGCATCAGGAAACTACGACCCTCATACTCATGGCGCGCAGAACGCAGGCCCCGGCGTCATCTCCAGCTACGAGCGCTTCCAGGGCATCCAGCCTACTGCTGTTCAATCTGCCACTGTGCAGCCAGTCTTCCAGCCCGCGTTCGGCGGCCTTCAAGAGTTTGCTGATGCTAGCTTAGAGGCCAGCCCTGAGGCCTGCAGCGATGACGAATCTGTGTCCGAAGTCGACGATGGGTTCGGCGAGGATATGAATGACCGAGCTCTCCACGATGCTCAGGTGCGCCGCGATCGCGACAAGTACCTGCTCAAGATGAGACATGAGGGCTTCTCTTATAAAGAGATCAAGAGGAGAGGAAACTTCCGCGAGGCGGAATCCACTCTACGGGGTCGCGTGAGGGTCCTCACGAAGGACAAAGCCGATCGTGTCCGTCGACCAGAGTGGACGGAAGACGATGTAAGTCAACGCATCCGCAGGGGATTTGTTCGTCCCGCTCCATACCTTTCTGACACAGTACTAGCTCCGGATTCTTCATAGAGCTGTCACTCGATTCTCGAGCGCTCGAGGTCGTAGTGGTGCTCGTGATGGCGGTCGATTGCCATGGAAGAAGATCAGTGACTACCTTGTGCATAATGGGAGCACATACCACTTTGCAGCCGCTACCTGTGCTCGCAAGTGGAAGGAGCTGGATTCCAGATGACTTCAGCATGACTCTACCGACCGTGCATTTGTAGTGGTATAAGGTAGCGCACATTTGCCATTGCACGAATGGCTTCCTCTGAGTATAGCTTGGCTGAACATCATCGTCCGTTAAATCTCATCGAGAATGAAGGGAGAATATACATAGTTATCAAGAACAATACAGAGACCATATGATTTCATAAGCTCCCAATTCGCAGAATAGGCGCCTGTCCAACTGATTCGTGAGCGTAAGAACCAGACGGTGAGGTCGGGTGGCTCGCTCACTGACCGCGATGCATAGATGCGATGCTGCTTAGGTACAGGTATGCCGTATGTCACGGTCACGGAGGTAAGGTAGGTAAGATAGTACATTAGTGCTCACCTGGAGGACCAGTGGACCTGAGGTGTTGTTGTGCCGGATCCCCGGGACGGGAAGAGCCGATGGAATGATGTCGTCGGGACGGTCGGGTCTGCAATGGCAGAGCATACATAATAATAATGTAAGTAAGGTACCAAAGAACCAAGGTACGTACCTAGTACAGTGATGGAGAATCGTCTACGACTGACCGTAGCACCCGACGTTAGGCAGCCTTAATTCATAGCTTTGCGGAAAAGTAGGTACCTACCTACCTACATACCAACTACCTGCCCACCTCAGGGACCTGCCTTCACCACGCGCTCACTCACTCACTCACTCACTCACTGCCTTCGCCACTATCGTCCGGGACTCAGCAGACCAAATCTGCCTGCAATGCTGCCGTCGACGCCGTAGTCTGCGCCGGACCACCACCCGCTCCTCCTCCCGCTCCTCCTCCTCCCCTCCGCCGCCGTCCCGCCGCCTCCGCCGCCGCCGGACACTGAACCCCCGTTGTTGATGCTCCGCTCATGTCCCTCGGAACCCACCGCAGCAATCCGGCTGTGGCAATGAGCAGCTCATTCGAGAAGAGCGTCAAGGGCGGCACCAAAGTCAAGCTCGCGCCGCCAAAGTCCAAGTATGTCGAGCACATTCTGCTGGCGACACAGTCAGGCGAGGCAGGCGTCGCCGAGGTGTTCCGCACGCTGCAAAACCGCTTGCGCGATGCGACATGGACGGTGGCCTTCAAGGCGCTGATTATCGTGCACCTGCTCATCAAGGAGGGCGTGCAGGACGTCACGCTGCGCTATCTGGCCGTGGCCCCGCGCAACAGGCTGGCCATCAACACTTTTACCGACGTGCAGACCCAGGGCCACAACATTCGCTTGTACTCCGAATACCTGCTTGCGCGCGCCCAGGCATACGAGAGGTCCAAGTGCGACCACGTGCGTGCTGGCGAAGGCCGTATGAAGCGTCTGACGGTGGAGATGGGCTTATTGCGTCAAACGGAGATTGTGCAGGACCAGGTACGCGCACTCGTCAAGTGCGACCTACTCAGCAACGATGTCGAGAACGAAATCTCCCTGACGGCGTTTCGGCTGCTGACGCGGGACCTGCTCGATTTGTACAATGTGGAAAATGAGGCAGTAATGAATGTGCTGAGCCACTATTTCGAGATGTCCAGGCCGGATGCCGAGCGCTCTATTACTATTTACAAGACGTTTTGCAAGCAGACGGAACAAGTTGTACAATATCTCAGTGTTGCGCGCCAGTACGAACACGCTACGAGACTCGAGATCCCTAAGCTGAAGCATGCGCCAACCAGTCTCGCAGCTTCGCTCCAGGAATACCTGGACGATCAGGACTTTGAGATGAACCGCCGGCGCTATCTTGCAGAGCGCGATGGGACAAAGCCGAGTACTAATGCTGCGTTGTCAAAGTCGGGTCTACAAGCCTCGAAGCCTGCACCAGCTAGTGCAAAGTCTACACCATTTGACAATATGGCGCCTAGCACGACCCTTGCTGCACCAAGCGAAGCTTCGAAGGGGCCTGCTTCTGATCTTATAGACTTCTTCGGATCTATTGAGCAGAATCAGGAGACGATGCAAACGAATCCATTCCTACAGCAGAAAGCACAGCAGTCACTGCTGCAGCCGCAAATGACTGGGTATCAATACCCTCCTGTAAGTGTCGGCTATCAGCAAGAATCCCAGCCCGCTATGAACGGCTATGGGACGAGTCTCTATGGGCAACAGGAATCTCAGCCTCCACAGCAACAATTGCAGCCTCTAGAAACACAGTTCACTGGTGCCGGATTTGGTGGCTACGGGCCTCAACCGGAGCATCAGCAAATCTTTAATACCGGGTCGCAATACCTGCAGTCGCCCGCACCAGTCCAATCGCAGACAACAAATCCATTTCGTCAATCAATGATGGCTGCCGGACCTAGTCTCGGGGCAGGCACACTTCCACAGCAAGGTCTCGCCCGACATTCCACGAATCCATTCGCAAAAAGCACGTTCGCACCGATACCCGAGAATGTGCCCTCAACACAACAACAACAACAACAACAACAACATCAAACATCTCCTTTTGGCGCGCCCACTCAATATCAGCCTCAGGTACCACAAGCCACTGGCACCAACCCATTCGTGAGGAGAACCGCAGCTCCGGAGCAGGCCTCACCAGGGCCGCCAAATGCGCTTCAAGTGCAACCTACTGGCAGCACCAACCCCTTCCGCCAGTCGCAATTTGTGAATCAACAGTCCGGGGTGGGCTGGCAACATGGACCACAGGGCACACTCATGGGGCTCGAAAGTCTCGAGACAGTGCCCGTGTTTCCACGACCCAGCGGCGGCGGCGGACAGTTCTCTCAGCCACAACAGTCTCCGTGGGCGGTGTGAACCCTGTCGAGACCATGGTGTGTATCTCTTGCTTCGAACTTTAGCGTGGAGTTGAGCGGAAACTATATTTCCATGCCATGCTGCATATACTAGTCCCAGTCAGCAATAGTCACGACATGTCATTATTGTACCTTACCTATTGTTCGCCATGCAAGCATAGGTAGGTTGTCACTGTCTTTTTCAGTGGCACATCAAGTCAACCATACCTAAGGTACTTTAGGACTGCACCGTCTTCTCATCCTGGAACACGCCAAAGCGGGGATGCCCATGGTCATCGATCCAGGCGCGAAAGAGACCGCCACAATTGTGGTCATAGACAATGTGGCCGTGATCATCTCGGAGTTC
Organism: Mycosphaerella sp. PB-2012b Mex 2-1-2; assembly: GCA_002116345.1. Classification (NCBI taxonomy): domain Eukaryota; kingdom Fungi; phylum Ascomycota; class Dothideomycetes; order Mycosphaerellales; family Mycosphaerellaceae; genus Mycosphaerella; species Mycosphaerella sp. PB-2012b. Next base: position 14,493 of record KZ108514.1, read on the forward strand.
AATACCAATCATGCCTCCTTCCCCTTCACCCGTTTTGCCCCACCGGTCACCCGCTGATTGTTCCAGCTGGCCGTGCGGACCCGCCACAGCTGTGACTGCACTCTGCAAAGATGAGCAGGACAGGTTCGGGTTCGGGTTCGAGGAGTGATAGCGGGCAATTGCTGCTGCTGTTCGTGCCGCATTGGTTCGGAGGAAGCTATCGCCGTTGCCGGTTCCCGATATAGCTACGGCTCGTCGTTTCGGTTCATCATCATCTTCATCAGCAACAGCAGTGTAGGCGTACCCTTGTGCATCTTCTTCAGTGGGCAGTACGGAGTACTGATGGCTATGGAGGAGGAGGCTAGGCAAGCAATCTGCGAACCATGATACGGTGGGTGTGGTTGGGGGAGGTGGTGGACGCTTCTCGTGCCACTGCTCAGCCCAAAAGCCTTTGTGGGGTGGTTAGCTGGAAGAAGAAGAAGGAGAAGAAGAAGATCAAAGCTCACCTGCACCTAACGTTGGGGTGTCTCCGATTCTTCCAGCTAGCTGTAATGGAGATTAGCCTTGGTCCACGTCCAAGAGTCTCAAAGGGCTGCTCCTTTGCAGAGGATCTTCTCATACTTTGTTGGTCAAGCCGCCTGTTGACGTACAAACACAGAGCGTGCCCTCACTGTCAAGCACTACGGCTCCTACGGTACCTTGGGGCAAATAGTCTTTACCATTCCAGCTGGGATCCCGCGAACGATGTTCTCCTCGCCCTGCACTGCCATCGGTGGCGGGCAATGCGTCAGTGGTACATGACGACCTGCGCTCGTCCGCCTGTCGTCGATTCCTCTCATACGTCGCATCATCATGCTCCAGACCCAGACCTCTGCGGTGCTCGTCCCACCTTCTGCGCGACCAGAAATAACTCGGCAGGACCGATTCCAAGCCCCATTCGCGATTCAAACGGTCGCAGACTTCCCCCGCGAGCTGACAATGTCCTTGGGCCCCGCCTCCATCCTCGCCTTGCCCTCGGACCAACAACGCTCTGGCCAATTTGATGGGAGACTTGGCGTGGCGAACTTGCATCACGCCGACGCCGCGCTTGATATAGCCGCTGCTCACCATGACAGAGGCCTCAAGTTCATGTGTGCCGTCGCGGGTGAAGACGGCGCCATAGCCGGCATTGAACAGCGGGTCTTCCTCGAGGAGCGACACGGCATAGGTGGCTACGTCGAGAGCGGTTGCATGCGGCTGTTGGAGGTCCAGATGGGCGCGATGCAGAATGGATAACAAGGCATGGCGGTATTGTTGGTAGGACTTGTCTGGGAGATTGTCCCGAGTGATGTTGCCTGCTCCGCCGTGGATAATGATTCGAGGCGGGATCGGGCGGGCTTTTTCGGTTTGTGCGTACTGCATGACTGCCTGAGGTATGTATGTGACAGTACCAGGTAGGTAAGGTAGGTAGGTTATGTAAGGTAAGTATATAAGGTAGTACCCGATATTGTAGACTGTCCACTACTCCGCCCGTTGTTTGTGGAAGATGTATACCTACCTGTACCTACCTAAAGGTGCCTTACCGTACACATGGAAGGTAGCCCTTATCTACGTGCCGACATCGGCTCTCGAGTGAGATAAGGGACCTACCAACTACCTTATGCCTCAGGCGACAGTCTCTGCCAAGCCACTCGCCCATTTCCGTGCGGCCCGTGCCCTACACCTCCTACCTCCAGGAGGTAAGAGGTACTACCTTCAGGTAACTAACCTCCTACCTCTCTCACTAAGGTACCTCCTACACCATCGATCTTATTGCAATACAATAGTGAATGAGATGCGATGCCACCCATGGGCTTGGTCGAGCTCATGCCAGCCCGGCTGCTGTGCCACCGATACCAACAAGCGCCGCTTCGTTCTCTCGCCGACTTCCTGCACTAGCCTCGTAAAGGAGCTCATATCATGTCGGAACATCTTCCCAGTGCGCTTGTTGGCGGGATGATCTACTTCCTTGGCGTGGCTGACGGCAGTCTGCCGCCCGAACACCATCGATCCAGCTTGGGGCCGGAGGAGACGGATTGCTCTCGAAACGGCTTCGACTTGGTCGTCCCAGGAGAACAGGTGGAAGAAGGAGGCTGCATGAATCATGTCGAACTGCTCTCTGACCAGGCCAGCAACGTCGTCGGCGAAGAAGTCACCAGAGAGGATATTGGGCCCGAGTCGATCGCGGTCCTGGAACAGTTCAAACCCAAGATCCACAAAGCCGGGCTCCAGTTCGCTGCCGTAGACGCTGGATGCCGGAGCGCCATCGTGGATGAGCTTGCGGATGTCCTGACCGAAACAACAGGCGAGATCGAGCAATTTCTCGCCACACCGCAGACGGTCCAGCACGGACTGGTAGTGCTCCGATTGGCTAATGCTGAATTCGAGAAAGTAGTAATTACCCACGCATGGATATTTGAACACCGCCCAGGCTCGGTCCCTCTGTATGGACTTCATCAGTAGCGCCCCAGACATGGCACACGGCAAATGAACATACCACCGTCCGGACGTGTGATATCAATTGGTCCTCAGGTACGCCGCTGTACTCGACCAGAATCTCGTATGCTTGCTGGCTGATACACGGATCTGCCTCTGTGAAGTAGACTTCGAGATCTGTCGACTCGGCTCCACTATCGACTGGTGTCAGAGCTTTTACCGCCATAGTCAGAGTTACGGCACGCTAAAAGATTGGTTATTGGACATGTAAGCAATTTGCCTTGCACTGATACATGTGCTATATGTAGTTCTTCGTGTCTGACATGTTGCTTCTGCACATCGAGCGACGTGTCGGATATGAAGTGCCCACCTCCCAACTTCCGCAGCACGGCCACATGTAGTAGCTCATTCTGGAGGGAGTGATGCCATTTGTAAGGGTGGAGCCCGACCACATGCAAGAGTTATGCTATAGGCTCCTAGCTGGTGGTTTGATTGCTTACTGTTACAAGCCTCGGCACTGGCGCCGCAATGCTCTCCCATGCTAATCACAGTCAGAATCGTAAGCAGACTTACGTGGCGTGTCCAGTGGAAGTAGTCAGCTGAAGCACATAGGACACGCCACTACATGGCTCTTACGCAAAGGAAATGTCCTAAATGGGAAGGCAACAAGTCAGCTTTGGGGCCACACACATGGTATGGGCGCGCATTCACACGCCATGATATAATAAGGGGTGAGAGCTAGTTCCATGGACAATTGGTCATCAGCGACAACACCGTTTACTAACCTCCACGCTGGTCCCCCCGAAACTGCATATATGCGTGGCCGCTCCCGGCTTGTTGTATAGTATCTATCCGTCATTGATCATTGATTCCCCGCCACAATCCCCAAATCGCCGGACCCGCAAGGCATCGAAAGGGTCCTCATCGACCTTCCAATAACTCCCGTTTCACGCCCTTACTACGACTACAATCTCGGAACACGATGCGAGTTTTAGTGACTGGAGGCAGTGGATACCTTGCGGGCCACA
>KZ108516.1:0-12763 GCA_002116345.1 Mycosphaerella sp. PB-2012b Mex 2-1-2
ACCGGTGACTCGCCATTTGCACCTGATTGACGCTCGCCGGGTGCATCGATCAGGCCAGCGTGTCCTGATGGCGCCCTCCACGCCGCTCGACTTCGCGCTGCCTACGCCGCCCCCGCCGCTGCACACTCGCGCGAGCAACGACCGAACCAATACGACTTCTCACGATGCCGACGGCGCCGCGAACGAGGCCTTCATATCCCCCCCTCAGACGCCTCAAGGCAGCCCGAGCAAGAACAAGCTGCCTCCTGGCGCCATTGACTTGCCGCATGTCTTCCACAATGCGATGAAGCTGCTGCCCACCCAGGGCCAGTCACAGCACCCCAATCTCCAACACCAGCAACAGTACGCAGATGCCATCGGGGCTGATGTCAAGGCGGGCCCGCCGGGCAGTCCACCGCGCAAGACGGGCAAGGAGAACACGCCACCCAGCCACCGTCCCCAGCTGCAGCAAACGCAGAGTTTCGTCAACCAGGCTGCTGCTAGCAGACAGGAGCCATATCGACAGCGCGACGACCCCTCTCCCACTCACGCGAGCAGAGCTCTTGCTGGAGGTCTCACATCGGAGGACTTGGAGAAGCTCCAGAAGCCCAGCGTTAAGAGACTGGCCAATGTCACGCAGCTGTACTTCCTTGATTACTACTACGATCTGCTGTCGTACATCCACAACCGCCAGAAGCGTCTCCAGACATTCAAAGACCACAATCCTGTGCCAGGTCCATCCGATCCTGCTGCCAATACCGATAGCTACAACGAGCTGTGGAAGCAATATCTCGGCCATGAGCGCGCGAACCTGCGCCAGCGCAGGACGCGCTTGCGCCACGGCGACTTTCAAATTCTGACTCAGATCGGACAGGGCGGCTATGGTCAGGTGTACCTGGCATCAAAAAAGGACACTCGCGAGATATGTGCATTAAAGGTCATGAGCAAGAAGCTGCTGTTCAAGTTGGATGAAGTGCGACATGTGCTCACGGAGCGTGACATTCTCACCAACGCCAAGAGCGAGTGGTTGACTCGTTTACTCTACTCTTTCCAAGACGACAGCAGCATTTATCTCGCGATGGAATACGTACCTGGTGGCGACTTCCGGACCCTTCTGAACAATACAGGCGTCTTGCACAACCGCCATGCCCGCTTCTACATATCAGAAATGTTCCTCTGTGTTGATGCTCTGCATCAGCTTGGATACATCCATCGCGATTTGAAACCAGAAAATTTCTTGATTGACGGCACTGGCCATGTGAAGCTCACAGACTTTGGCCTCGCCGCTGGCTTCCTCGCACCCGCCAAGATTGAAAGCATGCGAGTACGGCTTGAGGAGGCAGGCAATATTCCCGCTCATGCAATTCCTTTTGGCAGACCCATGGAGGAGCGTTCCCTCAAAGAGCGTCGCGAAGGCTATCGCTCGCTGCGTGAGCGCGACGTGAACTATGCCAAGTCCATTGTCGGTTCGCCTGACTACATGGCGCCAGAAGTGTTGAAGGGAGATGAATACGACTCCACGGTCGACTACTGGTCCTTGGGCTGCATGCTCTTCGAGGCCCTTGCCGGGTACCCGCCCTTTGCGGGCGCCTCAGTCGACGAAACGTGGCAAAACCTGAAGCGCTGGCAGCATGTTTTGAGAAAGCCAGAATACGAAGACCCCAACTACTTCCTGTCGCGGCGGACATGGGATCTCATCACGAGGCTCATCACAGGGAAACAGAACAGGCTTCGTGGCATCAAGCAAGTCCAGAGCCATGACTACTTCCGCGAAGTGGCTTGGGACCGCTTGCGCCAGGAGCGTGCGCCTTTTGTGCCGGAGCTTGATTCGGACACGGATGCAGGCTATTTTGATGACTTTGGGAGCGAAAAGGACATGGCTAAGTACAAGGAAGTGCTCGAGAAGCAAGAAGCATTGGAGCGCATGGCGGACCGAGGTGGGGAGATGGGCCGCTCATTGTTTGTGGGCTTCACTTTCAGGTATGCTACCTTCTGCTCACCCTTCCCACGCGTGGCCAAAATAAGGCCCGACTAACGTGAAGAAATAGGCATCGCAAGCCAGCGACCGACGACAATGGACTACCAAGCAGCCCGCGCAAGCCGCTGGCGGAGATTGATGAGAACTTTGGCACAATGTTTTGAAATGGCCCTAACAGGACAAGGGCTGACGCTACGCTTCTTGCGCACAGGATGCAGCTAATAGGGAATATCATGGTAACAGACTGGTATGCTGCGCCTTGTTAGCATGGTCGCCTTGGTTACAACAACAGGAGCAAGGCAATGGCATGATATGACATTACATGTCCAGACGGTGGTGATGACTGGCTTGCTCGTGATGCAGAGCGTTGTCGTGTGTAGCATCAATCAGTACTAAGTACTTACAAGGTTCGTTGCTAGAGCCTGGAGAGGGCACAATATGCACGACACGTAATTGAACAAGCTCCAGTCGAGCATGAATACGTTATTTGTTGTGGATGATACCAAAGATACAACACATCATCAACGACCTGCGAGCTTCTCCGCCTGCGTGAAGATCCACTCCCGTGCATTGATGCCATCTTCGTCTTCGTCGCCGGCTTCTGGCACTCCGGTCCCTTTGAGAGTTTTGAGCTTGCATTCGTCTATAGGTCGAACGAAGTAGACAATGCTGTAGCCTGCGGTCGAGGACCATTAGCAATGAATCAATGGTACCTGGTACGTACGATGCTTCGAGCGGGCGTGTGTTGATTCCCACAAGGTCTTGCAAGGCAATTATGCACGGTGTCGGGACGCGCCCCTGGATGAGAGAAGGGCTGAACTTACGTGGCCACTGTCCTTGTGATCCTGGAGCGGGAATAACTCGATGGCGTCCGGAGCACAGAACGCCATTCGTGAACTTCACTGCGGCGTCTCCGAGGTTAACAATGGCGCAGTTCTTCTTAGGCTTCACCCAAAGCCACTCTCCGTTGTTGTTGTCGTCGGCAAAATCGAGATTGCCGAGAATGCGATTGGGGCTGCCCAAGACCTGGAGCCCGCCGAGCCAATTCATCAGTATGGTGATGGTACCTGTGGACCATCCAACATCGTCAGCAGCAATTCCAAGCACGGACGAAGTGGACTTTCTACTCTCACCAAAATCTGTGCAAAGTCCGTGCAAAGTCCAACAGTTAGTGAGTATCTTGGTGGTTGTAGCTCAAATCTGCTGCTGCCTCTTCTTCTCACCTGTATGTGAAGGGGTCTGTATTTCAGGCATTTCCGCTGTCTTCCGTGGCGGTCCTCTCGTCATGCGAATATGGTCACCAGAGAATTTTTCAATCGTGTGTCTTTGGAAAATTTCTTCGGGATCGATGCCGAGCTTCGATGCCAGTATACCGAGTATCTGGACGCCCACGGAGTGTGCCGTCTTGCAGTACGTTGAGAGAAGGCCCTTGTTCTCTACGATGATATTGGGCCACTTCCGCTTCATCTGCGCGTCAGGAACAATCATATCGTTTTTGGAAACATTGAAGAACTCGGCAGTATCTGGCGTTTGGTCCTAGGGGCAGCGTTAATTCGTCCATGGTGCGGATACACACTCGTTGGCTCAGCCCAGCACAAGGCCCTCACCTTGTCTACTTTGGTCTGGCCGACCTTCTTGTACCTGAAGACGACTTGAGAAGCATGTCATAGTGGGTGGCATGAAGTTGCTCACATACCCAAAGATGTTACCATCTGTAAACGGATACTGTTCTTTCTCTTCAAGAGGAAGTGCCATAACGCCCTCAGCAACGCGGGCAACCTGTGCAGCCCCTTGAGATATGAGCTCGCCCTGGTCCGACTGAGTGAGGTCCAGATAGAAGAAGCCCCAATTCTTGCAGGCGGCGAACATGCGGTCTTGTTCGGCAGAGTCCGCATTCTGGATTTTCTGTAAGGAAATGGTCTGGAGGTCGATTGTCTTCAAGTCAGCGGGAAAGGGAGGATAGTCCTCAGGCACAAACTCGACGTGCTGCTGCTCCTTGTGAGGCATGATGCAGTTGTGGTAAGGTCAGGTACGGTACGGTACGGTGCGATGCGGTGCGGTGCGTTCCGAATCAGTTAGTCTGTTTGTCCTGTGGTGATATCATGTCCCGATTACATGTATAAATGTGATTCGGGAGGTCGAAGTAATTTCGGAGTAATGTCGAGGGAGAGGGGGAGAGAGAGAGAGAGAATGACACAGAAAGGTCGGTACATGTACAGGTACTTGTACTTGTACCTCCAGAGATCCCGTCATGATTCCGCAACGCAAGTGTTCCGCATTTCCGCCCTCTCCCTTCCCTTCCCTTCCCGTCCCCCCGCCCCCCCTCCCCGCTCCCCTCATCAGGAGCATGCCATTGCCGGGAGCTGCATTTTACATCCAATAACAACCTACAATACCTTAGGTAAGAAAGGGAACATGAGTGAATATTCATCATCCTGTCGTGGTCCTGCCAGGCACATACCACCATACTACCATACCACCATACCAGCAGCACGACACATCACGTGTCTCTGACGTGAACAAGGGAGCTCGATGCGATGCGTCCCTTACACATAGGTATCGACCTTACCCTTCTTCATCATTCCTCCACAAACGTACAATGTCCGACGACAGACTTGGAGTGGCAAGGAGAGTCTGTTCTTCACCATATGCGCTTGCCAATCATGCTGTACCGTTCAACCTTGTCCAGCTTGAGAGGCCCCTGCTCAGCAGTAGTAGCGTTCTGCCGACCTCTGCTTTCCTTTCCTTTCAGATTGGCCAAGCCATCGGCATCGTCTTCATATATCCACCGCATCTTGTCTTCATCCACCTCGACAGCGCCCCAGCCACCGACCCGACGACCTTGAGTGTCTACGCTCTGCTCTTCTCTGGCTTTCATATCTCGAAATCGATTACGAGCATACGTCAGGAGCATCATACCCAGCATCAGCTTGAAAGCGAGGAGTATCAGATAAGCAACTAAGAAGAATATGACCATCGTCGCGAGTGCGATGAAATCGTCAAGGCTCCACCACGCCACGGAATACACAGTCTCGTTGCCAGCCCCGAACGTCGATCTTCCAAGCGCCCGGCGCAGGACTGTGTCGAAGTTGTGCAAGGCGGCCATGATCACCGAAGACCGCTCTGACAGATCAGAATCTAATGAAATCGAGGTCGCACTCGAGATGATGGGCGCTGGCATGTGAGTGGCCAGGAACATGTGGTATGTCTGGACCATTGCTCGGATAAACAAGCAGCTGAGAGGAATAATGGGCAACCCCAGGCGCTTCGTCAAATTCTGATCAACGAAAGCGTGTGAGTAGTAGTCTTTGGCCAGAACGTCAAGAAAACGAGCATATATGTTCGGTTTCACGTTGTTGAACTTGGAAATGTAGGCATGCTTGCACCAGTCCACGAGCGCCTCGCTCCCCAGGACGATCAAGAACGGACCGAGGACCTCACCCGTCCATTTTGGCATCAGCGTGAAGGCCTTGGGAATGACAAGCCCAGATAAAAGTGGAACCCCAGTGGCGGCGTTTGCTCCTGACTCTTCTGCTGAGGTGCCCATGTCCCCAAACGCACTACTGAGACTAATGCTCAGGCCTCCAACCTCAACAATATTTCGCAGTGCAATAATGAGCAGCATGAGCCATAGTTGGAAGCGTTCGACTACATCAGCACAAGTGAGCTGGAACAGGTTTTCCTTGACAAATTTCTTGAAGACGGTGCCCTTGATTTCGACGAACTGATTGCTCATCAGTAGAGTCAGAAGAGCGTTCGAATACGAATTGACAGCCACGTTCAACGCGACGACTTGATAAAACAGTGCTGTCGAATGAGCAATGACGTAGACCAGTGCAAGCAGAAACATCCAGAACGGACGTATGATCTTGCTGCGCCCGTCGGCATTGCGCTCCAGTGTCTCTCGCGAAAACAAGCACTCCAGGATGTCCTGCCCCAGCGCAGACAATAAACGATCGAAAACTTCGAGGACGTTGTAAATCACGTAAAGCTTGATGGCGGCTTGACCTCTGATGGAGTGATACATTCGGCTCGCGTCAAATGACATGAGTGCAATGCAACTGGTAATGATCAACAGGCCCTGTAGCAGGTCTGCTTTATGGCTCGCAAGGAGCGCCGAGGGTTTCGATCTCGTTCGCTGATGTCGATATGCGCTCGATGCTTGACGAGATTGCCTGAGGGGAGAAGATGGAACATGGCTGGCGCCTGACCCTTGACGCATGTCGTTCTCTGGCCTTTTATGCTGGCTCTGGTGCTGAGAGCGCTGGTGCTGATGCTGAGACTGGTGCTGAGACTGGTGCTGAGACTGGTGCTGAGACTGGTGCTGCAACGGCGATGAGTGTCGGCGCCGCCACATGCGTCCGATGCCTTGATAGGTGAAGCCGACAATATCGACCAATTCCTGAGCGGCATTTCTGCCCAGCCCGCGAAGGAGGAGCAGCAGCGCTTTGAAGAACCTCAAAGGAAGAATTGTAAAGGTATAGAGCCACGCGTCGAGGCACGCTATCGCACCGAAGACCAGAGCGCGCTCCAATTGCAGAGGAAGCATCAGAAAGTTATGGAGTCGCTCAAATTTCACAGCAGATGTCTCGTAGGGGTGATCACTAGCTGCAGGCCGATGAATGTACAGAGGAGATGGCCTTTCCGAAGTCAGCTCCAGGTGCAGATACGTCGGCAATGAGAGTGGCGGAACGGGCAGCACGGAGGGTAGGGGCGATCGAAGTGCGCCTGCTGTAGACGAGGCTCTGTGCGTGACGCTGCTGCCTCTCCTCTCGCGTGGCTCGTCAGTGCGCAGCTGCGGAAGCGAAGGCTTGTTGCGCTTTGTAGTTCGATGAGAAGACTGGCGTCGCGGCGCCCTCCGTGGCGAAGGAGCGGGTGAGCCGGCGGAGGGCGACGCCGTGGCTGGCATTGCGTCTTGATCCATCCCGAGCTGCTGCTGCTCGCTCGTCTCACGGAGCGCAGGCAGAGCATCATCTAGCGATCGCAGCGGCAGCGACTCGGGCGAGGCCGTCAGATGGTGCAGTGCTTGAGAGCTGAGAGCCTGCGTCGCTTCACTGCTGCGGCGGCGCTGCTTGTGCTTGGGCCCAGCTCCATCATACAGCGCATCCGAATCACTTCCAGCGGGCGACAGGGTGGGCGATGGAGTGGGCAGACGGGTGTTTCCATTGATGGGGTTGCTGTCGCGGTCATTGTTGTCCTCGTCATCATCATCGTCGCCATCGGCTTGATGGGCGGCGGCGGTGGCCGTCATGGTGCATCATGTACTGTCCGCTCTGTGTGTCCTCCCTCTGTCTCTGTCCCTCTCTTTCTCTCTATACAGCCCGCAGATGCGGCTTTCGTCCTGGGGAAGGTTCCGGCGAGGTTTCGGCGAGGTTCCGACGGGATCGTTTGTTGCTGCACGGACGAGAAAGGCCACGCCTCCATTTCAATGTTGTTATGGAGATTCACTGGAATAATAGGTACCTTGAGTTCTTAACTTCTTAACCTTCAGCTATACCTATGTAGTCACGTGAGTCTCGATTATGTAGTCTTCACATTATTCACCGCGATTGCCCTGCAGCAGGGCAGTCCCATCCCGGACGGCGCGAAAAGCCTCGGAAGACGGGGACGAACGCGCTAGAACACCCCATCTTTCCCCCCCTTCCCAAATAGGTACCAGGTACCTGTAATTATACCGTACCTTACTTTAGGGTCACGAGATTGTCTTCCAGACACAACCACCGGCATTGGAGACTACCTCATTGTATACCCCCGGCGACGCGGTTACGGACGGACAATGCTTCGATGAATGCCGCCAAGAAACCACCGCCGACGTCCTCGACCGACGCGCGGAAGCCGACGACGTCGACATCGACTCGACCAGCAGCAGCAGCCCGGACGAGCACTTCGGCCTCCTCCTCCACCTCTACCACCCCGAGCACCGCCAGCAAAAGCGGTAATGCGGGCAATACCACCACCACCGCCACCGCTGTCAGACCATCGGCGTCGCGCACTAGCACATCCTCATCCACCCTCGCGGCACGGTCAACCACCACTCGCAAACCGCCCCTGCCCTCTGTGACCACGAAGACCACCCCGCCGCGACGCACCACAATCGCCGGTGCGACGACATCGACAGCCACGGCTACCGCCTCACCGACTGCAGCGTCCAGACGACCTACGAGTAGTCTAGCTGCCAAGCGCACCACGGTCACGCCCTCTGCCGCAGCTCGCAGCAGCACTAGCACCACCGCCCCTCCCAAGTTACAGACCACTCCACTATCGACGGCAGGCAGTAAGCCTTCCGCTTCGGCTCCTGCTCATGCTCCTACGAATACCACTTCTTCTCCCGTCCCCCGTAGCTCCGCCAGCACGACACGTCCCGTGTCTCGTGATACCATTGCCGAAGAGTCATCCGACACCGCCTCTCTCCCGACGGACACGCAAGATGATGCGCCCGAGCCGGGACTGCAGGCGTCGTCGCCTCGCAAGCTCGAGATCCGATCGAAGAAGTCTGCCACGCCGCTGCTGAAACCGCAGGCTGTCTCGGATGCCGAGGCTGAGCGCAGACCTGCAAAGCTCTTGCGTCATGAGCGTGCACAATCAGACAGCACTGAGAGGCCAGCTACCGCGCCTGCGCCGAAGCCATCAGAGCACCAGCAGAGTCAGCGAGAGATAGAGCTTACGCAAAATCTTTTGCGCGAAAGCGTTGCCCGGGATGCGTTGTCGGCGGAGATTAAGACTCTCCAGGCAGAAGTTCTTCGTTTAGAAACACAGAATAGCACACTTATGGACGACTCAAAGACTTCTTCCCGACGCAACTCTGCAACGGCAGCAATAATAGCTTCACAAGAAAAGCATAGCGCCGAAACTGAGGCTCTCCGTCAGACGCATGCTGCAGAGCTAGACTCTGTGCGCCAGACACTCTCCTCGGAGATTAAATCTCTGAAGGCCCATCTGGAGAGTCAGCGCCGACGATCTTCTTCACTCGAAGGTGTGGAGGTCAAGATCGAGGCCGTCGAGGAGGCCCTGCGACAGAGCAAACAGCGTGCCTCACAAAACGAGCAAGAGTTACAGCAGGAACTGATCGAAAAGTCGCAAGATCGGGACTCTCTTGCCAAGGTCGTGGAAGAGTTGAAGCAAGAGATCGACCGTTGTCAAATGAAACTCGACGAGGACAGCCAAGCGCAGGTGCAAAAGGACGGCGAGCTTCGTCGAGAGCTGAATGAGGAACGTCAGCGTAGTGATGCCGCGGCGGAGAAAGCAGAAAAGCTCACGGCCGAACTTCGTCGAGAGCTGGACGAGGAACGCCAGCGTAGTGAAGCCGCAGCAGATAAGGCAGAAAAGCTGTCCGCCGAACTGGTTGAAAGTCAGGAGCGGTTCGACAACGAGATGAAAGAAGTGCAAGAACGATCACACCAGCAGACAGAGGAACTCCGGGCAGCGGCGGCAGATGCAGAACGGACCAGCAAACGATTGCAAGAGGAGGTAGCAATACTCAGAGTCAACGATGAAGAGGCTTCGCAGCGAACATCGTTGGCCCTCGAAGGCTCAGCCAGTACTGTCAAAGCACTGGAGGCCGACATGGAGCAACTGCAGCAGCAGCACTCTCTCCAGCTGCAATCGTATACGCGACGTATGGATGAGGCAGACGAGGCCACAAAGAGTGTACGCAGTGAGCTTAATGAGCTGAAGGAGCTTCGTGAGGCAGAGCTGGAGCAACATCGCCAATCAAGTGAACAACAAACAAGACTTATAGAGAGCCTCCAGGCCCAGCTCGCAGTTGTTTCGCATGACGACAAAGCCGCTCAAGTCGTAGCGGAGCAGCTTCAAGGAGAGGTTCTGAAATCTCAGCAACTCAACGAGGACCTTAAAGCCAAGCATGAGCAGGAGACGTCCCGGTTACAGGGTATCATTGAGTCTCTCAACAGCAAGGTTCAGGAGAGTGAACGCGAGATCGTTCGCCTGCAGTCGCAAAACGACGCAGACACAGCGAAGCTTGCCATCACACTGGAAACTCTACAAAGCAAGACCATTGAGCTCCAGCAGCAATTGGACGACGCGATTAGCACAAGGGACCATGATCGAAAGGGATTTGAAAGCATGAGACTGCAGCAGGAAGACGAGCTGCGAGCTGCGAAGGAGGAATCCTCGCGCATTCGTGTGGAAAAGCAGCGTGACGAAGCTGAACTCCAACGTGTCATCGAAACACTGCAGTGCAGCGTCCGTGAAGTTCAACAGACCATTGAGGATGGTAAGCTCACGGCTGCGGACGAGTCTGCCAGTTCAAACGCAACTATTGAAGGTCTACAAAACGAGCTACAAGCTCTGCAGCACCAGCTACGGGATGCGAACAGTGCTCGCGACCAAATTAGCCATCAAGTCGATCAATATCAAATACTACAGTCTCTATACGATGACTTGCAACGGGAATCCGACCAGAACAAAAGTCGTTCTGCTGAGCTGCTTTCTGAGTTGCAGGAAGCCCGGTCGTCCCAAGCGGCTGCCGAAAACTCACTCTCCAGTGCTCAGAGCGAACTTTCTACTCTACAAAAGCGTCTCGATACTTTCTCTCGACAAGACACAGAGAAGGACACGACTCATGCAAGCGAATTGACTCGCCTGACGGAGCACTTCGAAGAGGAAGCACGCCGCAAGGAAACGCTACATGAGGAGTTGACTGAGCAGCTTCGGCAGAAACTTTCTACAGGCGTCGATCGAGAAGAGTATGAGGCCGTCGTACAAAACGGCGCCAGCCTTACAAAGAAGCTCCAAGACTTGCAGATGGAGCACCATCAGGAGCTGGAGCAACAAAGGGCGACGCACGAGGCTGCCTATGAAGAGCTGCGGGAAAGCTTCGCCCGATTCAAGGAGGGCGAGCATCAGATCGTGGCAGACGAGGCCCGAAAGTACATCAGCATTCGCGAAGATCTCCTGGGAACTATTGGCGCCATGCGCGTTGAGCATGAGAAGGCAATGACGGAGCTGCGAAGGATCGAGGAGCATTCAAAACAGTCAGAGATCGTGCGGACAAGCTTGCAAAGATCACTGGCAGAGCTCAAGGAAGAGCATGAAAACGCCATCTCGAACATGTCGGATGCTCATGCCCGCCAGATGCTCGAGGCCGAAGTGGGACATGCAGTCAAGATTGCGGAAGTCGAGGCCGCGGCCGTCTCCCAGACGGAGACGACTTTGAAGCATGACCATGACCGGGCCCTTCGTGCGATGACTAGTGAGCACATGAATGAAATGCAGGAAATTGTCGAGGCTCACGCGGCTCATGTCGCCCAAGTCGAAGCTGCGGCGATCAAGGAGGCGGGCAAGGCGGCCGAGGAGCACGCACGACAACACGAAGAAGCGCTGGAAACACTGCGGACGCAGCACGAAGCTGCGATTGCGACTCTGCGGTCAGCCAATTATCAAAATCAAGCATCACAAACTCCGCAAAGCCTCTCCCATGTGTTTGTCAACCGCCCTGAAAGGTCTTGCGAGATGTCGGACAGTGAGTCCGAGGGATCAGAAGCGCGCCATCCGGTACATTCTTCGCTTGACGCGCATTGGACACCAGCTCAGGAAATCGAGAGATTGCGAGAGGACAACGCCATTCTCCGCTCTGCGCTTCGCAATCATCACGATGAGTTTATAGCCTTGCAGCAGGGAGCCAGCAGCGCGGCGGGCTTGGCGGGCACCCAGTCTCAGGGCTCGCTCGCCGATCCTTTCCGCTCGCCAAGCCCGGACGAGGACATGCTGCCTGGCATGATAATGGGTGATAGCGATGCTCATAATAGCTTAACCCTCGAGGGTACCCTGGAGAGCCTCCGCATCCAGACAGAGCAATTGATCGAGCTCAACGAAGACTTTCAGGCCGATCAACGGCGATGGAGTGGCAGACTAGGACTCGGCCAAGGCACGTACAGTGTACCATTACGGGCTGCATAAAGTAGCCGTTTCTGTTGAGCGTTCGCGTGATGTATAGGTAAGATAGGTATGTGTATTGAAGTCATGACATGGCTTGGCGGGAGTGGAGCAAACGGAATATGGAGCACGTAGCAGCATTGTCAACGCATGTGATACCCCCCCATGAATTAATACAATTAATACCACGTGAGCATCGTGCACGTTTTCCCATTTAACGCAGCTTGCGCGGTCGTCGTTCTGTCGTCGTCCCTTGGTGGAATGACTCCCGTCGGCCAATCAAATCCTCCCAGACCTCCTCTCTCTCTGTGTCTCCCCCTTCTCCCTGTGTCTCTCTGTCTCTGATCGGTGCTTTACATGACAGTCTGTAGCGCTCAATATCAGTCGATCCAAAATCACAACGAGAAGAGGATGAGTGAGGTCTTTCGCTGGCCACGTACACAAGGAATCAGACAGCACTGGCAATCGTCGCCGCACCAACATTTGACCGGCCCTTTAATGCCTTTGGTCGCGCTGGATGTGCTCGATGAGGTCGCTGACGTTGTTGATGGAGGCATCGTTGTCGCTGATTGGGTGCAATGGATGCGGGGCCGGAATAGTAGGCACGGTATTTGCCAGAAATTGGAGTGAAGCTGCGATGTGATGCTGGTGGTGATGGTGGTGCTGGTGGTGATGGACGGGTGTGTATCTGCTGTGAACTGTTGGGTATGATGTCGAGGTGAAGTGGTCAGACGATCAACAAGGTACGGTAGCTGCACTGCCTGTATTGTTATATCTATGATACCTGTACTTGTGAAATCTTCCAAGTTCTCGTGCCTGCCTTGGTAGCAACGCCACTTTTGACCACGTCATTAGGGAGCTCTGAACCTGGCAAGAGGCCAAATCTTCGATTTCGGAAACTTCTACCTAGGA
>KZ108517.1:264-39269 GCA_002116345.1 Mycosphaerella sp. PB-2012b Mex 2-1-2
ATAAGTGGATATAGTCGATTATTAGATTAAGATAGACGGTTACTATATTAGGTTTTTTAGCTTGCTTTTTCAGCATTATATAATTAAGCTAAGGGAGGTATGTTTGGACAAAAGGACATAGGTGCCCTAGTATTATGTAATATAAGTTATATAAGATAACAGGGGCTTCTAATTCCTTGGCGTTTGTATATAGAGTTGGGGATACCTACCCCCCTCTTTTCTCTTCTTAAGAGGTCAGACCTCAGACATTAATTGAACCTACTTTTCGGTTGAAAAGGCTTCCTCTTGATCCCCATTTGGGCTAGTGTAGTGTGTGGTTCCAACAAGGAGGTACCCTGCAAAGGAGTTTCATGTTGTTACCCCTTAGTATGTAATGATAAGGTACTGTAGGAAGTAGATATAAACTGCTATACCACCTCCCTCTTGACCTTCATCTTTCCTCTCTTGGCATCTGGCCCGTCAGGATTGCACGGCATGGCACGGCACGGCATGGCCCATGGGAGATGGCTACATACGTCTCTCCCTCACTCATGATGCACGTGTGCATGCACTAGTCCTACAGGAGGCAAGGGGAAGCACATGTATGTACATGCACATCATATACATGTAGGCAAAGAAGGGTGAGCGGCATCTCAATCATATCCACTTGGTTGCACAAGATGGACCTCCGCGTACCTTTACAATTCACCCGCGACACGAGTCACGACGTCTCCAGGCCCGGCATGTCGCTACCGAGACTCCGTCAATCTATTCGATCGACCAGACGTCCCGATGAACAACCAGTTTAAAAGGTACTCGGGCCAGCCAGGCCAGGCCAGGCCAGGCCACTGCGACACTCACTACATGTACACACCCTCTCTTGAGTTCGACCCTACCAACGACCATCTTCTCGCCCGTGTCTTGCTGCTACCATCTGGTCACAACAACAATGCGAATTACACCATGGATCATGTTATCGACCGCCGTAGCTGGTGGAGTCCACGGAGCATCTCTATCTCATGTTTGTAGCACATCTTACATCCAAGCAGCATTGCCATCGGACGACACTCTCCCAGGTGTCACTATTGATGCATCTTCCGTCATAGCGGCAGCAACATATAATGCTTCTACGACGGGGAATGTCATGTACCCTGACACCGGTCCTTTCGACTATTGCAACGTAACATTTGCCTACTCGCACAATGGCAGAAACGATCGGGTATTGGTGACTTACTGGATGCCACCCCCTTCGAAATTTCAAGGACGATTTCTTGCCACGGGAGGTGGTGGGCTGGCCATCAATTCGGGAAATGATTCGGTTGCTGGCGGCATGGCGTACGGCGCCGCAGCAGGTCTGACCGATGGTGGTTTTGGTAGCTTCGATCAGCAATGGGATGCGGTATTCTTACTTGCGAATAACACGGTCAACTGGGAGTCTGTGCACATGTTTGGCTACCAGGCCGTTCACGAAATGACGATTCTCGGGAAGGCCTTTACAACCAACTTCTACCAGGCGAACAGCACGAAGCTGTATACGTACTGGCAGGGATGTTCAGAAGGTATGCAATCCAGAGGACCTACAATCTGTGAGATGAGATGAGAGCGAGCATCATGAAGCGACTAACACTTGGACACAGGTGGGCGCGAAGGTATGAGCCAGGTCCAGCGCTTTGCTGAGACGTACGACGGTGCCATCATTGGAGCACCAGCGATTCGATACAGCTTTCTACAACCCAATCAACTGAGCCAAAACATACAACAGCAGACTCTCAACTACTTTCCACCCACCTGCGAGCTCGAAAGAATCGTCAATGCCACACTGGAGTTTTGTGATTCTCTAGACGGGAAAACAGATGGTGTGGTCTCGAGGACCGATCTCTGTGCCCTCCATTTTGATATCAACTCCACAGTAGGCCTTTCCTACTCCTGTCCTCCCGCTGCAGGCACGCCTTCACTCGGAATCGACCCCACGCCTGCTCAAAACGGCACCGTCACTCAACAAGGTGCCCAGGTAGCTTGGACGGCCTTGCAGGGCCTCAAAGACTCGCAAGGTCGTCAAGTCTACATTCCCTACCAATACGGCACCCCTTTCCTCGACGGCTCCACCAAATACAACAACGCAACCCAAACATGGTCTGTCGGCCAAAGTGCCTACGGCGGAGAATGGATTGAACGGTACCTCCACCTCCAAAACGCCACCTACCTCCCCACCCTCGAAAACATCACCTACGACACCCTCCGAGACTGGTTCATCGCCGGCTACCACATCTACGGCCCAACTCTCCAAACCACCTGGCCCGACCTCCGTCCCTGGGCCTCTGCGCCAAACAAAAAAATCCTCCACTACCACGGCGAATCCGACGAAAGAATTCCCCCGGCCTCCTCCGTCCGCTACTGGAACTCCGTGCGCAGCTATCTCTACCCCGAACTCTCCTACAACGCCAGCGCAGCAGAAATGAGTGTTTGGTATAAATTCTACATGGTACCAGGAGGTGCACATTGCGCCAACAACCCTGCCGAAGCGAATGGACCGTGGCCGCAGACGAATTTGGCCGTCATGATAGATTGGGTGGAAAAAGGGGTGGAGCCGGGGAAATTGAATGCGACGCATTTGGGAGGTGAGTGGAAGGGACGGCAGGCGGAGATTTGTGCGTGGCCGTTGAGACCGGTGTGGAAGGGGAGTGATAATGATAATAATAATGGGACGAGTATGGAGTGTGTGTATGATGAGACGTCGTTGGATACGTGGCATTATGATTTGGATGCGTACGAGTTTGAGATTTATTGATCGGGGGAGAGGGGGGAGAGGTGATGGATGTGATTGGTGGAGAGATGAGAGAGAGAGAGAGAGGACATTGCACTTGAGCAGGAGCCCGGAGAGAAAAGGTTGAAACAACCTCGTATAAAAAAAAAGAGCTGATAGTGATCGGTGATATGTTCGAATACAGCAGAGCAATCGCCTCACAACGTCACATCATAATCCCCCGTCGTGCAATGCCCACCCACCAACACCACGCTTAAGCGAAAAGTCATCAACACAAAAACCAGAGCTCGAAACCTCGGCGACAGCCTCTATTTCGCCTCAACTTGCTTCCGCCCCTTTCTCACCCCTTCCAACTTCTTCAACAAAACCTCCTCGACTCGCTTCTGCTCCTTCCACTTCTCCGCCCCCATCTTCATTCGGACTCCTGCGACGACCATCAATCCCACACTCCTCAAACTCCTCTTCTTCTCCCGAAAACTCATATCAGGCGTAACGCCAATCTCCTCCAATAGTCTCAAATCCTCCTTGTTACAAGCATTGTACATGCTCACCTGCAACAAGAAGTAGTTTTTCGTATGGATCAAATCAGCACGGAACTGCATTTCTCGATGCAAGCTGGCTCGCAGGAACTGAATTTGCTTTACGAGACCTTTCAGTTCAGATTGATGGCGTTTCGTCAGTGCTGATGAATTGTCCTGAGCCCGAACGAGATCCTGAGAGTGCTCGGCGGAGTATTGCGCCTGCTTAGCAGAAGCTTTGGCTGCTTGAAGCTTAGCCTTGAGAGACTCCTCTCTCTTCATGGAAGCCGAGAGTTTCGCTGCACGGTCTTGAAGATGAGATTGGAGGGTACGGATTTCCAATTCTGCGTCTTCGAGATCACCTTGATTGTTGTTCTGGGCATGGAAGTTCGCAGTGTCTTCTGCACGAGCACGTTGCAGGCGCTCGCGAAGTTGGCGTTCTTTGCTGGCCGCACTCTGTATTTGGGCCTCGCGCTCTCGAAGATCCATCTGCAGCTGATCGACCTCGGACTGAGCATCGCGTAGCTGAGCGCGGAGCTCTGCTTCTCGACGGGCGTGACCAGATGAAGACCCATTGCGGTCTTGGAGTTGAAGTTGCAGATCCTCCAATTCCTGCTTAGCGCGCTTGAGCTCCTTGATGTTATTTCGATGCTCACGCTCCTTGCTCGTTTGTGCTTGCGTGCGGTTCTCCAGGTCTGCAATTTGTACTTGCAAGTCTTCAATCTCCGCTTGAGCATCCTGCAGCTGTGCTTGAAGCTCACTCTCTCTCCGCTTCTGACTTTTGTCGGCCCTGTCACGTTTTGTAAGCTCGATCTGGAGTTGTTCTGCTTCAATCTTGGACTTCTTGAGAAGGTCATGGAGTTCGCCACGCTCTTCTGCAAGTGTCTTCTCCTGTTCTGCATACTGCAGTTCGGCTTCCAAAGACTCCACCTTCTGCTCCAGCCTCGAGATCTTGCTATGCGCCTCTGCAAGTTGTCGCCTCAGATCCTCGCGATCACGAACCGGCGACAAATTTGTCTTGGTTGTCTCAGCTGTCTTGAGGTCGATACGAAGCTTTCTGATGGTTGACTCCAGCGTATTACGCTCAGTCTCTGACTTACGTAGTTGCGCCCGAAGATCATTGCGCTCTCTCACAGGAGTTCCCTCGGACTTGGCAAGTCTTGCCTGGCTGATCTCTGCCTCAAGGTCCTGAATGCGAGAGTTGAGCCGGGCTTTCTCGGCCTCGACTTCGACAAAATGCTTATCTAGCAGCTCGATTTCTGCGTCTAGGGCATCCTTTTCCTCGTCGAATTCAGCTTGCAGCTGTTTCTTGATCAAGGCGAAACGACGTTCGGCATCCTCAACGCCACCCTTGCTGGCCATACGAGCTGATTCGAGCTCTCGCTCGAGCTGCCGCACATCTTCCTGCCGCTGTTCCATGGCCTGCTGAAGCTTTGTGCGAAGCTGATCCAGCTCATCTTCGAGCCGTGAGATCTGCTCATCCTTACCCTTCAGTTCAGAGCCTTGCCTGCCCAATATGCTCTGATCACGGTCTGCAGCCTCGCTGCGCTTCCGTAAGTCGGCGAGCTGCTGCTGCAGGGTTTTGTTTTCATCCTCGACAGATTGGCAGTGCAGGTCCAATTCGTCCAGCTCAGCTTCTTTGTCCTGTTCAAGTTTCTGCAGAGCTTGCTCGAGCGACCGTACCTGATCAGCTTGCTGCTTGAGGAGACTATCTTTCTTGGATGGAGTCTCCATTGCGCCTACGCGTGCTCTAAGACTCGTGATCTGTTGTTGTTGATCCTTAACTTCGCGTTCTTTCGCTCTTAGGTCTGACTCCAGGCGCTGGATCTCTTCATTCTTCTGTCGTAGCTCGGCGTTGTCACCAGACTGGAGGGCAGTAATGCGGCTCTGAAGGACCTGCATTTCCTTTTCACGAGCTTGAATAAGTCCATCCTTTTCGTTCAGCTTGGCCTGCGCGCTAGCAGCAGCGACTCGCAGCTTCTCTTGCAGCTCGCTGACCTGGCCTTCAATCTCGGTTCTTCGTCCTGTCTGCTTGCGGAGGGCTTCGTCACGAGCACTCTCTGCAGCGCGCATGCGCTTCTCGAGATCTGATAGCTCATCATTTCGCTCCTCGATGACTCGCGACTTGTCTCGTAGCTGGCTCTCTTTCTCCTGGATGATGCGGTCCTTCTCCCGTAGTCGGGCATCGGTCTGCTCAGCTTCAGCATCCCAGCTCCCACGTGCCGTTTGCAGTCGTTCTTGTAAAGCTCGAATCTCGCCATCTTTGTCCGCCAGTTCTCGTTGAGCGTTGCGAAGCTCGTTGTCCTTCTGCCGTACTTCTGCATGGTGATTGTTTTCTGCAGTCTGCAAACGTTTTTCCAATGCTCGCAGCTGCTCGCTTGATTCATCTAGTGCTTGGTCTTTCTGCCTCAGCTTATTTTCCAGATCTACAACATCGCCTCGCAGCTTCTTGGTGGACTTCTCGCGATCGTAAGAAGAATTGACGCGTTCCTCTAGTTCGGCAATGCGCGCATTCTTGCGATCCAGCTCCTCGTCCTTCTCCTTGAGCTCGTTCTCCATCTCGTCAATGTCCTGCTGCATGTGGTCGACATTGGCGTTGTCTTGCTGGAGAGCTTTGACTTGCTGCTGCAATTCCTCCAATTTCTCGTCCTTTTCATCGAGCTGTCGTTCGCGGTCCCGGATATCTGCTTCCAAGTCGCCAATGTCATCCCGTAGCTGCTGAGTCTTGTCAGAGTCACCACCCGCGCGCTCGGCGGCTTGCAGCTGTTCCTGCAGCTCCTCAAGTCTCGCATCCTTTTCATCCAGCTCCCGTTCGCGATCGCGTACTTCTTGCTCAGCATCCAGCAATTGATCTTTGAGTCGTTGCACTTCATCTTCATCACTCTGCAGTTGCTCGGCCTGGTCGAGCTTCTCGCGGACATCGTTCAACTCCTGCTCTCGCTCGTCGGCAATCTTCTGCGACTCTTCTGCCATTCTCTGCAGGCGCTCATACTCTTCCTGGTCCCGCTCACTAGTGTGCCTCTTCTTGACTTTTTCTTGATACTCCTTCAGATAGACCTTGTACTCTTCCAGCTGTTGCTCCGCATCTTGTAGTCGTTTCCGCTGCTTCTTCAAGTCGACCTCCAACTGGGCCTTATTCGTCCGCAGCTCCACATTCTCCTGCAGCGTCTGCTGCTGAAACTCGCTCCCACTCTTGCGCATCGCATCCTCGAGGTAGTGAATCTTCAGCTTCAAGCCAAAATTGTCCTTCTGGATCTGATCGAGCTTGGCTTCCTGGTCGCGCAGGGTAAGGACGTTCCCAGTCTCGAGCACACCGTTCCTTTTGCTTGGCAGCTGCGGCATGGGCGTTGAGTCCAGCATGGACGAGCTGACTGGGTTGGGAGCAACGGGCGTGACTTCACGATCGCCGGAACTACCAGTGTAATCGTCCAGCATCGAGGCCTCAATGGGTAGTCCCGGAGTCGGTCTGCTGCCAAAGCTCGCGCGCAGTCCCGCCGGGGTCTTGAGATCGCCCGTCATGTTCTCCTTCTCCTCCAGAAAGCTCTGCTGCATCAGTTGATTCCTCTTGGCGCTCTTGAGCAATGGCGTGAACTCCTGCCTGCCCGTGGGATTGCGCTTGTTGACGAGGGCCGTTCGCGGTCGCGGCGTCCGTGTCGCCGCCGGTCCAGGACCACCGCGGAGTCCTCGCATGTGGTTTCTGATATCCTGGGCGGCATCTTTGCTGGGCGATCGGAAAGGCTGGTTGAAGGACATGTCGACGAGGCCATTCTTGCTCGGGCTGAGGAAAGTGTCGTTCCCTCGTTCCGTTCCCGGCGTGTTGATGTAGTGGTGAGCCATGACCGGCAATCAGCTGCTGTTAGTATGGCGCCGCATACGACTGAGGATGTGTCAAGCGCTGCGGTGCCAAATATTCTGTAATGCTAAAGAAAAGTAAGGTAGTAGTAGTGCCTCTGCGCGTGTCAACAAGCTGGCTGCCTCGAAGTTCGCGTTGTTTACCGGTCACAACAAACTCCAACCTTAAAAAACGGGTCCCTTGATCGGCGCAACTTCGGTCGAAAACTTCCCGCCAAGAGGACGACAAGAACATCATCCGCCTCCACCTCCTACAGCTTCTTCCGCTCCTCCACATGCACACACTTCACATATCAGCATCGCACAGCGTGGAAGCCTTGCGACGGCTATGAACATACTCCTGTGGTATCCATGGAAGACCAACTCCCAGATGATGGCCTGAACTGGTTCGGCGAAGGCTTCGATGGCTTCCCTAAGCGTCTGCCAGACGATTGCGTAGAGTACGTTATACATGTTGTCCACGGCGGACTGAACTCCTTTGCCGCTCTACGAACAAGGCTGAACGAGATATTGAAGGCGGCAAATGAGTCCAAGAAGAAGCTACTCAAAGATTACATCTGGCAGCGGCAAGAGTTCAACCTTGCGCTGCATCCGAAGATCGATCAGAATGAAGCTGTTAAGACCGTTCCCCATTTGCGAGGACGGACAGACTTTGGTGACTCGGTAGCAGATGAGTGGCTTGTCGTGCATCTGCTGCACGAACTGAGCAAGAAGTTTCCGGATGCCTGGATACGCGTCTACGACACTGATGGCGAGTTTCTGCTCATCGAAGCTGCCAATTCGTTGCCGAAATGGCTCAATCCTGAGATTGCCGAAAACCGCGTCTGGATTCATGAAGGCCGTATCAAGATCATCCCACTCGATGAACACTCGCCACCACGAAACCTGACTTCAGAGGAGGCGCTATTATTCATCAAAAGAACGCCAGACAAGCTTCTCGTAGATCCATCGATCGAGAAAGAAGCTTTCCATAGGCTCCAGGAATATCCTTCAGCTATCTCTTCTTCTTTTCATCATGCTCTCGTAACCGTCCCAAGAAGATTGGCATATCTCCTCCATCGAAATCCATCCTATATTTCGCCAGCTATCGAAGCTTTCTACTTACGAGATCCGATCAGTCTGAAACCTCTTGCCACAAAAGATACCAACACCCTCAATTTTCCACCTGAGGACTTTGTCACTGTGAGCGTCAAGTTCACAAAGGTGGGTTATGCTCAGCTGCAAAGTCAGCTATTCGACCCGCCTCCAGCCTGGACTGGTATTATCCCTCGAATGCAGGATGAGAAAGTGGCGATCGGGATGAAACTTACCTGTGGGTTCGAGATGGTGGTGACCGACAACCAAAATCAGGACAAGCGGGCCGTGCGGGAGATGAAACTGTTGTTAGAAGACATCGAGAACGGAGAGGAGGACTTGCCAACAGATTCAGAGCTGAAGGAATGGCCCAAGACGCAAGATGATGAGAAGTGGCTTGACATCGACTATAACGACTTTGAGAAGGAACTAGATGGCAAAGGGGAGGCGCGCGGCAAGAAGGGCGGCTTCGGCGATCAAGGCGCGCAAGACAACCTGCGAAAGATGGTCTCCCGGTTCGAAGACTTTCTGGAGGACGATGAAGCTGGAGTAGATGGAGTTGACGATATGGACGATGATGATGATGGTGATGCCACCAGTTCATCCTCTGTGAATGACGACGCAGACACGAAAACGAGTACAGGTCCCTCCAAAGTCAAAGACTTTGCAACATCAGAAAGAGGAGACGATGAGTCCGAGGAGCCACCGACCTCCTTTAACGGGCCGGAAGCTCTCGAAGATATGGAGTTCGAGCGCGCCATCCACGACACAACGGCTATGCCAGACTGGCATCTCGAAAAGTCTGGCTTGCTGGACGAAGCGCGCAAACTGGCTTTGGAGGATGACGACGCAGACATGAGCGACATTGACGAAGATGAGGAAATGCGGAAAGTCATCGAGTTGATGGAGCAGGAACTCAAAGGTCACGGAGCTCTGAACCTTGAGAACGGGACGTACAAGAAGGTGAGGTCCACAGATAATGCTGCGAAGAGCAAGCCTGTCTTTGGTCCGCCACGGCCACCCAACATGTCTGCATCTGCAACCACCACCAAGCCTACGAAGAGCAAAGCCGTTAAATTTGCGAAATATGACGAAGAATCCGCGGACGAAGAAATTCCTCCGTCATCACGAAGCGATCAAAGTAAACAAATAAGGCTCACTCCTCCTGCCTTTGCCAAAACCGGTCCTTTTGATAATGTCCCGGAAGTTGAGGAGGGCGCGGAACTCTCTTCCGATGAGGAAGAATTCAATGACGTGGATCTGGACTTGGCCAAGAATATGCTCGAAGCGTTCAAAGGACAAGCAGGCATGAGTGGCCCTGCAGGAAATCTGATGAAAGCGTTGGGCGTCAGCATGCCGAGAGATGAGGGCGGAGAGGATGAATGAAGAGGGAGGATGTAGTGATGACTGACGACTAGTAATCATCACCAATCCGGCACCAAGTCATTCACATGCCGACTACTCCTTCTTTTCACAGTTCTTGCGGCTTCAGCTCCCACAATCGGTAACATCTTCATCCCCTTCTTCTTCATCTCCCCTGGCACCAACTTCGGATCCAGCAAGCCAGCCTGCACAAGCACACTCGCCTGGTCCCAGTAAATATGTTCCGATTCGAGTTTCGTTCCCACGACATGAAAAATCGACACAATCACAATCTCAATCTTGCGGTTCGTGGGAGGAGTGCCCGGTAACAGCCACGGAATCTCCCTCGTATGTCCAAAAGACAGATAAATCTCATCCACAATCCGATCGGCACCGATCGTCCGACTGAGCAGTTTCAGAATCGTCGCTCCAGGACCATCACCACCAGGTTGTAAAGGCGTGAAAAACTCATTATAAAATTCCCCAATGTCTTCGGCTCCCACGCCACCGGTCAAGGTCGGAGTATGGATAATATGCGCCGTCTCCCTCGTCTGCTTGACCATAGCTTCAATTTTTCCCGAATGGAGATATGACACGTGATGGTCACGCACCGCTTCCACATCCGGTTCGACACGAAAGCCTCTTCGCACGGTAGTCAAGGAGCGCGTAAAAGCGAGTTTGGCAGCGACGGGATCGAATTCTTCCAAATCCGATTCGGCAAAACCGGAGCGACAGCCCGTGTACGTGTAAGTTTGGAAGGCGATGTTGAGGCGTTCGCCATAGCCGATTCCGGGATCGATGCGCTTTTTGACCAATGACCGTTTGCCTTGCAGACCGAGGACTTCGTGGTGTTGCTGGACAGTGACTTCGTTTCCTGCGAGATGGACGAGGACTTTTACGCCCGCGGGGTATTTGGTATGGATGGAGGGAATGACATTGGGGTAGTATGCGACGATAGCCACGAGCTTGGGATGATTGGGTTTGGTATGGCCGAGAAGAGCGAGGTTTGCAGCTGTGCCGTATGCTGATTGCTCAGGTCATGTCAGGTCAGATAGTCAGCCATCCATCCAGTCCATCCCATCCTCTCGCAGTCCTGGCCAACTCTCTTCCCTTTCCTTTTCTTCTCTCTGCAATCGGGTACATGTAATTCGATCTTACTCACCTACAACAGCATACTGTTCACTCACACCAAACTGATCTCCCACAACATGCAACCTTCGAATAAAGTCATCTCCGCCTTCCAACAGCGGTACATATACACAATGAAACCCCTCGTCTTTCCAAGCTTGCATAACCTCTTCATCGAAATCTTCGGTTTCGGCACATAGCGCTACATGTGCAATTTTGCTCTTGTTGAGCGAGTTGAAGAAGGATGGGTCTTGTGAGTTGAACCAGGGCGTGTTGAAGGCGGACATGTTGGAGTTGGAGGGTTGGATGATCCAGGAACTGGACATGACATTGCTGGAAGTGTTGGGAGTGCATTTGGTGTTATTTATTGTTTTTAATAATATTATTTGCTATTACATCGTTACGCAAGTCCCACTGAAAACCGGATGGTGGTCACCAGAGCTGCAGTGGAGTGGGTGATGTGGGTGCGGTGATGTGATGTCACGTCGTGCAAGGATCATGATTTCACGTTCTGAAGAAGTCTTGGCGGTGGAGGATAGATATTCCGACTCAATGTTGTGCATTCATTCATTCACTCACTCACTCTACTACATGTATACACGATTGCTAACTTCCTCCACCTCAATCATTCAAGCCTTTCTAGCGGTACCAACGCTCCGCCGATAGTCGCCTCCTCCGTCGAGCATTCTGAAAATGTCAGATTGTATGATGATGCGTCTGACAGCTCTTGATTAACCGTACCAACTGCACTCCTTGCTGATGATTTCGCTGACACTGTTGCTATGCTAGACTTTGATTCCACAGATCCACAATGCCCGATTCATCAAGCTGTCGAGATAGCAAAAGCGGGCTCGCCAGCTCCCGCAGCGAAAGATATTCAAAATACTCCGGTCCTTCACCACCATAATGATACACCTCCCTGCGCAAGATATCGAAGCTATTGAAGCGCCAAGGCATGTGTCGTGTCGCCCGTGTGATATCGCGCTGCATAGTGCGCGCTCTCTGATTGACTTGGATCCGAAACCTTCGAGCCCTTCGAGCGCCTACGGCAACCTCATGATAAATTCCAATCGAATGTCCCCAATAATATTTGACTTGCTCAATCAAAATACCATGTTCTGCTGGGAGACTGCCGAGCCATTTCGCTAGCTTTTCGATCCAATTATCTGGCCTCTCGAATGCGAGATGGAAGATTTTTCCTTTGCCGTAGAAGTGTCGAGCTGTTCTCTTACGGACTTCCTTTGAGATTTGAAGGCCGATTGGTGGCTTGTATTGAGCACCGATGGTGACGATTGGTGGCGTGGCGGTGACCAGGTCGATGATCTGGTCTTGGAGTTCTTGGGGTAGGCTCTGTACCAGCTCGTTGAAGGATGGCATTTTTTGTTGTTGTGATGTTCACCTGTCATAAATGTGGGGTTGGTGTTGGATTTGTTCTTGGAGTTGTCGTTGGAGTTGTTCTCGGAGTTGTCGTATGGAGTTGTCGTATGGAGTTGTCGGATAGAGCTGTTCGATAGAGCTGCTTCGATACGACAAAGATGTGTGTAGAGAAAGAGAAAGAGAGAGAGACTGAGAGGAGAAGACTTGGGAGAGTAGAGTCTGACCTCCATTATGCTTTCTGGTAATTCTCTACAGTCCTGACCACCCAGTACCAGTACCAATACCAATACCAGTACCAGTAAAATCGTCCACTGAAGCTACCAGATTCTCAACCCAACCCAATAATCTACTGATCCACAGAACATATATACATACCCAAACTGTGACCATAAACCTACAAGCAGGTATATGGGACTCGAGTCGTTGGCTGTCATCGTAGCAATATATGTGTGCAGTCTGCAAAGTTCCTATTTGGCTTCTCAGAATTTCAGGTAGCTTGTACGCTGTATTCGGATCCGAGCGGAGCTCTATATTTTACAGAATTTGACGTATCAACCAATCAGATCAGCTATTCGGTTTCCAAAACCGGTACTCTCAATAGCTCAGCTGGAAGAGCGCAAGACTGTAATTGCATCACAACACATTGTCATCTTGAGGTAAGCGCGACCCACACAATCTAAAAATAAGTCGACGCTAACGGCGGCAGGCCCGCGGTTCGATCCCGCGTTGGGAGATCAAATTCAATCTTTTTGTGGGTTTGAGGTTCGATTATCTTTTCTTTTTTGTTCGTATGTGCAAACTCCTTCCTGCTTTTTAGCGCAAGTTAGGTAAAGATTCGAAAAATTGTTCACAAGCACAAATTCAGTTAGCTAGGTAGGTAGCTACCTTTTCCACCTGGTGTGCGAAAAAGAAAAGGAAAGACACTGACTACTCGAACATTCTTTCTCTCCTTGACTTCTAGAGTCTCGTAAGATCTGCCTGCATGCTTGCTCAAACCAAAACGTCTGTCTGAACAACAACCTCTCACATGCCTCTCCAACTCTTCTCGCCTGCCTAATCATTCTCGCCTTCACGCTCGGAATTTCCCAATTTCCAAGTGTTGACCCGTTGGCAACAGAAAGGAGATGAAATCTTTCTAGAACCCGTACATTTTTGCGTTGGATTTTATTCGTCACGATATCCTAAGGTACCTACATTAGACCTCGTCTGATGGGAATGATCTTGGATGACAGCATCGGCCATATAGTGGCGCCAGGGCTTGGACTTGGTCATGACTGGCATCCAGGGTTCGCTGTGGGAAATGCGTGCGATGCCACTGCTGGTGCACTCGGTCAGTGGGCTTTATCAGCTCTATCCTTTAGCTCAATATTTCTCTCGCTCTGTAGGTATGGTCTTCGATGCTATCCATTTGCGGAACTGGCTGAAATTGAACTGGACACACGACTGCACGTTCCTTTGCGAGGTAGAAGATGAACGGAGCAACTCTCAGTTTGTATGTATTTTATCAGGTAGTACAAAGAATCAGCCGGTTGCTTTGGTTTTCAAAGGACATTCATGTAAAAATCTCTTCTCCTTCTCATTCAGCTTCGACGATGGATCTAAACCTCTTTTCAGCATACCAATTCTGTTGAGCTGTGATATCTTACAATGATGTTATGCGTCCACGGCATACTACTGATACTGTACAGTCTTCTTCCTTTCATGTGTTCTGCTTCCTGTGTTCCAAGCGTTCGGTCTTCTAAACAGCATCTTCAGCATCGACTTGCCATTGCCCCCTTCTCTTTTCTGCCGTTCGAGCCACTCGTGGAGAGTGAATCGAAGGACTTCCTCGCGTTTTCCCAATACATCCAGTCCTCGCTCCTCGCACGCCATTTGTACTTCGGCATATTCGAGTGCCTTGGACGCCGTTTCTTGCTGCAGCAGAAGCGAGTCGTCAAGTGCAAGATAGCTTACATGCTTCACGATCCGTTTCCTCAGCATGGACGAAGGCGGTGCAATCCGCAAACGATCCCACATCCGATTGTGCAGATTGAGGGTAGACGACAGATGTAGAAGCTGGTCGTCTCTCAGCTTAGCTAGCAACTTCGTTGCATACTGCGTGTGTGTTGTCGGCCAAGCTGACGTCTGTGCCTTGCTGACTACCGTCTCCTCCACTGTAGGCTCTTCTATTCCAGCTCGAAAGGAAGCTGCCCTCCTTTCTTCACTCTTTCTCCTCATGCCCTCAATCTGCTTTGGAATCCTGCATGTGCCCGGTGCAGCAGCAGGAATAAAAGGTACAATCAATGGTAACCATTCTCCGAATAATGCAACCAAGAGGCCAAAGAAGGGTAACTTTCCAATGTCATGATTATTCCTCACCAGTAACTGAAACTCACTCCTCGTCATGCCCACCTCAGTTTGCCTCGTCACATCCACATTCTCGTTGTATGCGCGATGCCTCTTGATGCGTGTTTTCAGCAATTCCGCAGCTTGGCGATTGAACCACACTGCTTTTATCCCCATCCAATAGAAAGAGCCATATGCTCTGCCAAGACGAATGTAGTATAATGCGATATTGTCATCACCTTGTTCGGGAAGCTTGAGGGGCGGAGGGATAGTGGAGCGGGGTGGATTGAGAGGATCAGGTTTGCGAAGGCGCTGTATCTCGAATAGGGCGGCTTTTTCGTGTCGCTCGAGGTCGACTTCGAAATTTTGTGTCGCGTATGAGCGGGATTGGTAGAGGTGCGAAACTACTATGGAGCGGAATAAGGGATTGGCATTGTATCGGTAGGTGGGAGGTCGGTATTGCGAGACAGCGCGGATGCAGCTGCTCGGCCAGTTTGTTGTCATCGCATTGAGACACTGTCGTTGTTGTAGAGAAGGAGAAGAGTAAAGCGCGCGCGCCGAGAAGTTTAACAAAACTTACCTGTAGAAGTCGCGCCGACGAGGGTCATAAAGGCGTCATCGTCATGATTGCCAAACCACAAACCATGGACCCAATTGGATGCGAGCATCGATATAGTTACACAGTTATACTACAGGTAATTTACTACACAGGTCAGACTACCTACAGCATCTTACCTTATTAGGTCAGATATCGTAACTGATACAGACAACATAATTGTATCAGTCTGGCTGATGTAGGCAATCGCTCCCAATTATCTGCTCTATTCACTTGCTATAGGTTCTCCAATGGTGGTTCACGCGTAGCTTAGTCAGCCGTTCTCGTGGTCTCTAGCCGTCCTTCTCCCTCCTCACTTGCACTAATCTGACTTAGGAGAGGTAATTGTGAGAAGGCTATGCATTAATCTGGTGCGAGTATTTGCTCTCGTCGACACTGTCTGTCTGCAGTGATTGGAACATGCATCTGTCGACTCACTTGGAAGCTTTCGAGTATGATCTATTGTCTCCACGTCTTCAACTTCAGAAGGCCAGAGCACCGCACTCAATTTGAGGGGCGAAACGGCCATGTCTCCGACCCACACAATTTCACTCGTTCTACGAGTGAAGTGATTCGTGTTGATTACAAAATAACCTGCTGCGGCTGAATCAAGCCTTGTTTCTCCTGTTTTTCGGTCTGATTCCGGGTCTGCACATTGCAGAGGTAGAAAAGTAGCTTGAGAAACTCGCATATACTATCGCTTTCTCAAGACTCCCTCGGACTACTAGTTCTATTCGTCACCTACTTACTGATTTTTCATGTCTCATACCTCATACACCATAATTTGCTCCAAGTACATGCTGTCTTCACAGGAGCCAATGTACTCGAAACATCACAAGCCGTGGACATGACGGAAGTGTGTATGCATCACCATGGCAGATGCATAGGCGTCTTCAGAGCCTCGTGACCCTTGCCAAATACTGCCTCAGCGGTACCGATATCACTGGGGAGGATTGTGTCAGCAGTTGCACCTGACCTTTTGCGACATCGTCCACGAAGACATTGTACACTTACCGTGGTCCTCTTGGAGCCCAATACTCCCCCGTCTTGCTGATGTCGAAAGTATCGGCCCACTCTCTGAGAGTACTGGCAGCCTCCTCGGGTGTCACAGCGCCTCCGTCGTCCCAAAACTTATCGAAGCCCACGTTCTTGGTCATTTCCGTGCGCATGAAAGCGGGATGCACAAGTGCAACTGCAATGCCATGTGGCTTCAAGTCCATGCTCAACAACTTACCGACCATGTTCAGAGCAGCTTTGCTGGCGTGGTGACCATACATGCCGCCACCTTCACTTTCATGTCTCAAAGTGATCGAGCCAGCTTCTGAGGAAACAAGGATGAGTTTGGAGCCCTTAGTGATGTTTCCATTCTTGTATAGGGCGCGTGTGATGAAGATGGGACCAATAGCGGAGGTTTTGTACATGGCAACTTCAGCATCATAGTCGGGCTCTTCGAAAGATTCCTTGAGAAAGACACCAGCGGAGATGATGACTATGTCGAACTTTTGACTCGAGAGCTGCTGCGCAAGAGCTTCGCCTACGTCTCTTGCGGCGACGTCAATATTTGAGAGCCATGTCACGCCTTGGATTGATGGTGGATTGCTGGAGCGAAGCGTGCCTGTTACTGACCAGCCCTGTGGAGTAAGGTCGTAAGTGCATGCTGAGGTGATCATATACAGAGGTGTATGAGCTCCTGGAAGTGGTAATATACCTGTTCGGCGTAGTCCTTGGCGAGAGCGCTTCCTAGTCCCCTGGATGCACCGATGATGAGCACGTTGCCCTGGTTCCCACTCGCCATTTTGATGCTGATACACTCAATGTTGATGCCGAGCAGTGGAGTCGAAGCGTATCTAAACTGAGGTACCTCATGTGTAGTGCATACCTTATGTATGGTTGTCGAATGGGACATGTAAGGTGCCGCTTACTGAACGCGGGATGACGTCAAAGCAACCTACCGAAGCCGCCCGGCGGCCGCTGCCGAGGCGTCCCGCTCTCCCGTACCTCCTACCTCCTACTTTGACTTCGTACTCCGTCTCTGTTGGACACTACCTAATGAATTAATGTATCCGTCAGCAGGCAACATAAGGTAGTCCCGCTGGTGCGATCTTGGCAAGAATCACAAGAACTGCCATGCTCCTACAGCCGGCAGCTTATCACCTATTGGGAACTACACCTTACAGCTCAGATTCGGACGCTCGCAGGCAGAAGGTACTCCTCGATGATGGAGTTTCTTGACGCTGGCGGTAGTTCTTGAATCACGAGATGTCAAAAGCGCTGAGACGAATGCCGTTCCAGTTAGGGCAATATTACCACTCGCTAGGCCTTCTCCAAGGAGGAAGTGATCATGGAAGCAAGCTTTGGAGCATCCAGCACATTGAGGGGCTGCACAATTGTCACGCTACCTGTCATCGGCACTGGAGCGCACATTCCCGTCTCTCTCTCAATGAAAGACTGCCAAAGCACTTCTAGTAAGCCGGCTGAGTTGGGGAGTGAGGCGCTTGGTATCAGGGGGAGTGCGCCGAGGAGCCTGAGCGAGGCGTTGCAGAATGCAGAGGATGGAAAACAGGGAACGCCGGAGCTTGCTCGGTGATGAGTCGGCGAGGAACAAGCTGCAGGTGGATTTGGCTACGCAAAAGATGCTTGATGAGATGCTGGAGAATGAAAAGGAGAGTGTGGCGTATGGAGAGATGGTGAATGAACATTGATGATCGCGTCGCAGTACTGTAAGACAGCACAAAAGGCAGACTAAACTCTACACAGGTGCAACCAAATTACTACATATCATACAAACATCTAGGAAAACCACCTTTCACAAATCAGCATTCCTTTCGCAATAACGCATAGATGCCTCAACGTCGACGCCCTCCTCATTCCGCATATCGTAAAGTCAAATTCTGGCATCCATCCACAAAGAATTCGGACAGCACCAAATGTGGTCCCACATCTCCGCCACACGTCTGGAGAACATTCAAGCGCTCCTCCTGAATTTTGCCGAAGATATTGATCGTCAATTTGGCCAGCTGAACGCTCTGAGTAATCGAGCTCACTACTGGAATAATGGGCGAAAAGGCACCCGGCTGCTTTTCTTGAAAAAGGACGTCATACACGTGGACCTGGGTATCGCCGGGAAAGAATGTCCCATTAATGTAAGCGTAAAATCCAGTGGCCGTGTCTATCATAGCGTCTCCATTTGGGTTTTCATCATCTTTGACCGAGCTGTCCTGAGTAGTTGTCCAGTTCGCTGCGAGGGCTTTATTGGTAGTGAAGGTGACGGGATTTCCGGAGTTGGGGGAGACGACCAGCCATTGGTTGACTAGAGAACTGTCGGAGGAGGTTTCGACGTATACGTGTCTACCTGCTCCAGGGGCTAGTGTTGGAGGGGTTCCATTGTCTATATCGAGAGTTGGAGATGGACTGGGCTCGGCGGTTGGAGTTGGGTCGCCGGTATCGATGCCCGAGAATGTTGTTGCTATGGTGGGGTTTGCGAAGCCGATGAGTGGAAGATTGGCAGGTGTAGCGAGTGAGCTGGGATGCGTCAGAGGAGTGCTGGCTGAGAGATATCGTTTCACTTACATGGTGGAAAGAGCTGCAATGACAACGAAAGTCTTCATTTTGGCGGTGGTTGAATGAGGGAAGTTGTAAGTTGTGTATGGCAGGGAAGGGACAGTTGCAATGAGATAGTTGTTCGAATCGTAAGGAAATGGACCAGCAGCTGTTGGACAATTAAGCCGGACTTTATAGTCTCAAGTCAGATGCCCTTGAGGCTTGAGTGTAGACATGCGGAGTCTTCGTGGGGTGCACGACCTCGAGTTCTAGTGCCCTTTCGGGCTGTTTCTGCCGTGCGACACTTTTTGAGATGCCCAGTCCGATGGATCTGATCTCTATCCCGGCGAGGTCCCTTCGAGGTCCCTTCGAGGTCTGCCTGTGGGACTGATTGATGCGGATAGACTGAGACATGAGCCGGTTGGCAGTCGGAACCAGCTCACACTTGCCACCAGAGCGGTTCAAGTTCCATCGCTGAAGGCTGGAGGACTTGTTCGAAGCATGCTCTGCGTTACGTTATGTGCGGTTGTTGTACAAGCAAGCATGAATCTGGCCATGAACTTGCAGCTACCTGTATCGAAAGTACCTATGTTCGAGAATTATCGTTCTCAGAGGGAGGCACAAAGGAGTCTATAGAGGATCGAGCATCTCCAAGGTGCTACCTCCTAGCGTTGTCACAAGAACATGAAGGATCAGACATTATTGCTCGTGGAGGTACCTCTAGTGATGTTGATCTGCTCATTCTTGTCGCGCATCGTGAGCCGTGTTTGACGCCGTGTCTAAGATCATGATCTCATGGCCCCTCTGGAGCTTTTATTCAGGGAGCTTGACGCGGGTCGGGCATTGGTGTCGACGATATCGATGTCGATAGTCGCCCATGCAGGTACAATTATACTTACCCATGCAGGTCCACTACAACATGCAGGTACAACGGTTCCATCGGTATCTTCGGGCCGTTGCTTTATGCGTTGACTTCACGTGCCGAGTGTGTGAGTAGAGACGGCGGAGAGGTGAGACATGAGGTATGAGATATGAGGTATGAGGGATGAGAAAAGAGGACGGGAGGGAGGTCCAGAATCCAGAATCTCGCCCGAGCGTCTTGGCAGCGCCAAGAAATATGTTTGTTTTGCTTGTCCCCGCCGCCACCCCGATCATCTATTCTCCCATCACGATTCTCGAGACAGGAAGGCGAGACTTGTCTATTACCAGTGCAAGAAGCGCTTGGCCAGGCCCAGAGAAGCAAGCGTGTTGTGCTGCGGTGATCTTGATCAAGCTACGCTCCGGAGATTGCCCCGACGCTGCATTTTGCCTGGCCTTCCCTCGATCGCAGCCTGTATCGTCGTTCGTCCTTACAATCTGGAACCTTGGGGAGATGGCGTCGCGAGGGATTCTGGCCGTATTGGCTCTTCTACTTGTTGCTACCTACTCACAGAAGACCAGTCAACAGGATCCCGCTGGTGGCAACACCCAGCCAAACATGATCTTCATCTTGACAGATGACCAAGACCTACACATGGACTCTGTGGCTTATATGCCGCACCTGAAAAAGCTCATCATAGAGCAAGGAATGACGTTCAAAAAGCACTATTGCACGGTGGCACTCTGTTGCCCCTCGCGCGTAAGCTTGTGGACTGGCAAAGCCGCTCACAATACTAATGTGACAGATGTGAATCCGCCATATGGTAGGTGATCATATCCTCGCTCTCAGAGCCCCGTCCTAGTCTTGTCACGCTGCTTGCTGAACTATCAGCAGGCGGCTATCCCAAATTTGTATCGCAGAGTCTCAACTCCGCTTACCTTCCTGTATGGCTGCAGTCCCTCAACTATGCAACATACTATGTCGGTAAGCTCTTCAATGCACATAGCGTGCACAACTACGCTTCTCCTCGTGCAGCGGGCTGGACTGGCTCAGAATTCCTCCTCGATCCGTACACTTATGAGTATCTCAATGCTACATTCGTCCGCAATCATGGAGAACCCAAGTCCTACGAAGGACAGTACAGCACTGATTTAATCGCTGCCAAAGCATTCGGGTTTCTCGATACAGCATTAGACGAATATAAAAAGGAGGGAAAGCCATTCTTTCTGACCATCGCGCCGACAGCGCCCCATTCGAATGTCCATATGAACACCCAGATTGACGGAAACTTCTCTGAGGGCTCGAATACCCAATCCCCGCCCATCCCAGCTGCTCGTCACTCCCACCTATTCGAGGACGTTGTGGTGCCTAGGACAACACATTTCAATCCAGTGGACGCCCACGGCGTATCTTGGATCTCTCGGCTACCCCGCCAAAACCAAACAAATATAGACTTCAATGACCACTTCTACCGCTCTCGACTTCGAGCACTACAAGCAGTTGATGAGATGATTCATGATCTGTTCATGAAGCTTGATGCAGCTGGTGTCACAGAGGAGACATTTGTCTTCTTCAGTACGGACAACGGGTATCATATTGGACAGCATAGACTACAACCTGGCAAACAGTGTGCCTTTGAGGAGGATGTAAACATTCCGTTCATGGTACGTGGACCAGGGATACCGATTAACAGGAGCACAGACATCATCACCACGCATACGGATCTGGCGCCGACATTCATTAGTTTGGCTGGCGGGCAGCTGAGAGATGACTTTGATGGGCAAGTCATACCACTACACGGCCTCTCTTCCCGTTCGCTCAACCCACCTAACCACCAAATTATTGGTCGTGACGTTGGGTCATCTTTGACAACGCCCGCGAAAGATTGGTCGACTGAGCACATCAACATTGAAATGTGGGGAGTGATCATGTCAGAAGGAGATCACGGTTCTGTCCTCTACCCAAACCATACTTACAAAGCTTTGAGGCTTATTGCAGAAGAATACAGCTTGCTCTACACTGTCTGGTGTAGTGGGGAACGGGAGTTGTACGACATGAAGAAAGACCCGTATCAGACGGAAAATCTTATGGCCGCAGCGCAGAGCGACACTGCTATGTCGATGCCGCTGCAAACCCCAGGATCTGTCATCTTCAGCTCGCAAGTCACGCTCGTGGATCAGTCACACGTGCATTCGCGCACCCAGCTACTCAGTCGACTCGATGCGCTGCTGATGGTGCTCAAGACGTGCACGGCACGAGCCTGCACGCATCCTTGGCAAGTGCTGCATCCTCTGGGGGACGTGAAAAGTCTGGCAGACGCGATGGGACCACAATACGACAGTTTTTATACATCGCAGCAGAAAGTGGCGTACGAGAAGTGCGAGAAAGGATTCATACTCGACAGTGAGGGACCAGTGAAGGTGGCTGCCTATAGCTTCGATGTTGGTGCTTAATAGAGACCATGTACATGTAGGATAAAGGCATGGATATGTAGTCAGTAAGCAGCACGTCGCTGTCACATGCAATATCTGACTTCCGAATGAAACTTCGAGTTCACTTTGGACGAAAATAACGCTTGGCGTCGTCATTGCATGCCGGGTCCACTTTCCAACTACGGTACCTCCCACTACATGTAACTTGGCATTGTTGTATGCCATCTCCATATACCTGACCACATACGATGCATGACTAGGTAGGGCCAGATGAGAGCAATGTCCTGGTTACGCGACTGGAAGCATGAGCGATCAAAGTAGCCCGGAACTCGCAGTCGAGAGCGAGGCGCAATTCTGGACTGGTATGCAACAGCAACAACAACCGGCCCCATGCATGAGACTGACAGACAATTGATGGAAACCCGCACAGAACTCGACGATATTATCTCGCCAGACCTCACCACCTCGACCGCCTCTCTGGCAACTTCCGACGTCACCGCAGAGTCGCCGACGGGCTCGTTGTCCAGCTCTATCTTCGAGGATCACGGGCACATCGACGATGCATTGAGACGATACCTCGCCTTCGCCAGTCGACACCTGCGCGACTACCTGCCGAGTGAATACGACGTGGCACGATGCTGCTGGAAGCTGTTGGATGCGGAGCTGTTCAAGAGGAATGGAGCCTACGTGCGCCGGCAGATCCTATACTGCTTGCTGCAGGAGGAAGACACGAGCACCTTGCATCTGGCGGCGGCTGTGTTGCTCTTCGATGGGCGCGCCAACGAGTCTACCTTTGAGCTGATGCAAGCGGAGGGCACCTTTCAGCGCTTGCTGGACCTGCTTCGCGAGAAGCGAGACGACGACGATGTCGGGCTACACCGGCTGTTATTGGAACTGCTTTTCGAGATGAGCAGGATACAGAAGCTATCGCGCGATGATCTTACGGCAGTGGACGACGCCTTCATTCTCCATCTCTTCCAGCTGATTGAAGAGCTCTCGTCAGACGCGAACGATCCATATCATTACCCCATTATACGAGTACTGCTAGCCCTCAACGAGCAGTACATGTGCCAGGCAAATGCGCCTAAATCCCCAGGGTCCGCAGACATCGGCGTGACGAACCGGATCCTCAAGCTGCTGAGCTTTCATGGACCTTCGTATCGCACGTTTGGCGAGAATTTAATCCTACTTCTGAACCGGGAGACGGAACTCGGCCCTCAACTACTAATCCTCAAGCTATTATACTTACTCTTCACAACGCCTAGCACGTACGAGTACTTCTACACAAATGATCTCAATGTGTTGGTCGATGTGATTATTCGCAATCTCCTAGACCTAGACGAGAGCCACGACTCCGATTTAGCGCCTGATCGTGATGGCCAGCGCGCACTGCGGCATACATACCTCCGAGTACTATGTCCATTACTGAAGAATTCCCAACTTGCGCACGAGGGACAAAACTACAAGCGCCTGGAGGTTAGACGTTTGCTCTACCTTCTTATTGATCGCACGAGTGCGCATTTTGCACCCGTTGATGAGACTGTGATAAGGCTGGTGATTCGGATCAAGCAGATCGATTGGATACGAGAGGAGGGAGACGAAATGGAAGCCGCAATTGAGGAAAAACTAGCTGCAGTCAGTGTTGCTTATGGAGTCACCGCGCAGAACGGCAGCAGTAGCGGCAATAGCGGTGATGAAGTCGTGGCGAAGAAGTTGTTGGGTATGAGTTTGTCGGAGGCTGGCGAGAGTTCGCTGAGCGTCTCAGTATCAGACGTCACTGCGAAAGTGGTCAAGGCCAAGCCTAGTGTCCCTATCCCGAGACGTATGCGCAAGACTAGCAAGGTCGCAGCGAACGGAGGACCTGGTGGAAGCCCTGCAACTACTCAGGCAGCAGTTGTGAAGGATGGGCTTGAGGAAAGGCTTTTGGAAGTCTCGCACGCTCCTCGAGATACTACCCAAGCTGCCATGATCGAACCAGAGACGCAAAGAAGGCCAAAGCTGCCGCCCGCGCCACCCAAGTCGAAATACGGACGGAAGGTGATTGCAGATACACTGAAGCCGAACGCTGCCAGTGTCCAGATTCCAGTGAGAAATGATTCCAGGAGTCCATTTGCTGATGAAAATGCTGCCACTTGAAATGTCTTACAAATCGGCAGCTCGGGTAGATGGCCTTTGGATATGGCCGAACTGCTTGCAAGCACACTTGAAGCGATCCAGCCACGTTGACAAGCTTGACTACACCCGCCAAATATCAGGTCTGGGCTCCACAATTCACGGGGTCAGGACGAGCTTGGTCAGTCCATCGAACAGAGCTGGACACCCCAGCCGGACAAGGACAGCGCAAACTTGCAACTCATCGCAACAGATGAAAACTGGACAGCTTGTACCATCAAATTCGGCTGTGCGTTTATCTTGTGCTGTGCCACAACATTCGAGCTTATATCCGTGTCGTACGGCACTTGCGTTGGTATGCACTAGGCCGCATCCGTGGGCGTTACCTTGCACAAGCCACTAGCCTACTTGTTGTGCTCTTTGCGCCACTCTCTAGACATTTGTGACGGTGGCAGCCATGAAGAAGCCGTCTGCCGCATGTAAAGGAATGATGGCACACTTGTAGCTATTCTGCTCACGCGGCTTACGGCGTGGGCCCATATGGGGCAGAATGCTTCTCAAGGGCAATCACAACGTGAATGCTGTCATGTCCATGCTTCGAAAGGCCTCAATTAGCAGACTTGGCCATATGGGACGCTGGAATCGGGCATATGGGCCCGACCGGACAGAGGCACAATGCTGTGTCACAACTTCCAAGTATGACGGGGGACTCACCCTGGTCGCTGGAATATGCTTCGCTTCAGCCTTACTGTACATCAGGCATCAAATGCTGCGAATTCAGACATGCAAAGCGTATGATCAGACAGTAGAAGCCTGGTTATCTCAGCCAGCGATACCGTAGCGGTTCAATGGGCACATGCGCTATTCTCGAGCATTCTCACTTCTCGGTGTTCTTCAGTGTCCAGGAATTAGACCAACACCCGCTTCGGCTTCCAGTGGTACGATGATGATCAGTACCGGGCAGATGTACTCAGCCGACACTGGCATTCACTCAGACGGGGGATTCATTCCCCACTGCTATCAGCCGGCCTTGTGGTGCGCACCACAGCAGCATTACGATGATGGGGCCATGTATCGTTCCGTGGGTAAGGACGTCTTCAGCACTACGGCTGTTTCAAATCGTTTTTTTGATGTCCCTTGTGATCCTCACGACTTGTCAACGTTCTAGATGTACATTATGAGCAGGCTGCCGAGCTGCACAGATGACCTCTCTGGCCAGTATATCTCTTTCTCAGGTCGCACAGCGACGATGCCGCAGTCGTTTGCATAGGCAGGTCTGATCGCGAAGTGGACGGGTAGTGCACATGCCCGTGATGGCGGTAATCAAATGCTATGACACTTGCGTTTGTTCGCATTCGCCACGAATTGAGCATTAGCCGCGCACTTACTTGCGCGGCGCAGCTTATTACTTCAACCATCTTCGTCTGCTTCTCTATTGTCGCTGAGTTGTTTCCATGGACTTGCAGTTTCGCATACATCTCACCAGCAGTAGAAATCACACAAGCCAGATGAAGCTCTCACTCGCCGCTCTGTTTGCAGGTCTTGTGGCAGTAGCAACACCAGGTACGGCTCACCCAGTGAACCATATGTGATCGTAGAGTATATGTCCTAACCACTCACGCAGCCAAGATCATCAAGAAACAAACCTGGTTCACGGCCCAACGACCATATCCATATGGCATCCCAGATTACGATACGCCTGCCTACGGTGGCTCGCCAACTCCTTACGGCACGACAGCCTCGCCACCCTACCCAACTGCGAGCTCTTCTGCCTCTTCCGAAGGCTCGCCAGTCGGTGTGACCAACAGCTCTTCCGTTTATGGCTCTACTGGCTTCACTCCGTTGTTCTCTAGCATCCCTAGGACTGGCACATGGACCACATCAATTTCGACCACGAATATCTCGCTCACCTGGCCTGTTACCCGCTCTGAGAGCACTCGCCCCGCCTGGCCTTTCACCACCACGGGCTCGACAGAAGGCAGTCCAGTCTCAGCTGGATCAAGCAGCAGAGCTTGGCATGGCAACTCGACCACCACGAGCCTTTTAGCTCCCACTGGCCTGACCTCGACGCTGCTGACGACCATCACCAGAAACACAACTGTGTATCTCAGCTTTACCTCTTCCACTGGCTCTACCGCCTTTTCTATCACGAGTCTTCCAGGGACAGGGACGTCCTATCCCTCGCTCACTACACCTGTCTCAAGCAGCAGCGTACCATACTATAGCAACGGCACTACCACCACCACCACATCAGAGTCCACGCTGACTGTAACTGTGACCACGACTTGTTGTACCACCGCAAGTAACAGCACCACCACCACTCTTGACTCACCCATTATCGCCACCTCGAACTCATCTTCCATTCTCACTCCAACTGCTTACTACCCACCACCCTACACCACACTTCCTTGGACTGGACACAGCAGTAGTAGCAGCAGCAGCAGGAAAAACTCGCCAATCATCGCTAGCTCTACCACCACCACCAATTCATCCCATCCATCCATCGGCTTCAGTAGTGGTTCACGCACTGGCACGTACGGCTTCACAACTTCAACCATCTCGCATTACTTTCCTCATACGTATGCCACTGCCGGACAAGGCAGTAGTAGTACTAATACAGAAGAAGATTCTCCAGTATCAGCTACGTCGAGAGCTTCGTCTGGTTTTGGCACTTCTGCCACGCCGACTGCGTATGGAACGGGGACGGGGACGGAAAGTGGTAATGATGTGTTGCCATACGGTCCTTCTAGCTCGTCGGAGTATGCTGGTCCGAGTGCTTATGGAGCGTATGGTGTTGATGGTGATGAAGGTGATGTTTGGAGCGGGTTTTAAAGGGGAGGGGAGTAGATTGAAGAGTAAAGTTGAGTGGACGAATTGCAAGAAATCAGGAGAAGGAGGAAAGGCAAGCTCACCAACGTAGGAGCTGGGAGGATAGAGAAAGGCCGAAAAACAACCTGACCATGGGTGGGCACTCACTTGACATGAGTGGGAAAGATTTTGTTTTGTAAGCAATGTATGAAGGCCCAAGGCATGGTAGGTAGAGTTGGGGACTGGACTTCATAGAAGGCCACCACCAAAGGCACTCCAAGTGGAAGCAGAAGAAAGTATAGACGCTTATCTGACAAATGAATTTATTCCGAGTCGATGAATGTTTCGCTTTTCCGACATGCAATCAAAAGTCGTGACATAGTGGTGGACTGCGGTTCAGCGTTCGTATCGCGGGTGATGTTTGGGGTTTCTGGTTGTCTGCCATCTTGAAAATGTAGCCCAGAGCATATCAAACGTCGATATACCACCGGTGGCGACCCGTTCTAATCCATTTTACATCGGTCCTACTTTACGTAGACGAGAGAGGCTGCTGGATGATTGTTTCTGACATTACTTGAGTAGGACACTCCGATTGCGCTCTCGTCTAATCTGTTGTTGCCTCGTGCTCACATGAGCCCAGCCTTCGTCGCGGACATCATGCAGAGGATCAGATCAGTCCGCTGGGTTTCCTCTCAGGTGTCCAATTCCGACTCATCACATCATCTCTCGTGTCTCCATTCTTCCCTCCGATGTAACGTCTAGTCCACATCATTGTCCGCAGTAGTGGCCGTCGGCGCCGTAGCAGGCGCTTGCTTAGGATAAAATTCCAATTTCCCACCCTCCTTCAGCACTCCCGTACGATCATACATGCTTCTGGCTCTCAAGAAAGGATCGAGTTTCCAGTAGTTCTCGGCCAACTTCCTACTCAGCTCCGTCCTATCCTTTCCATCATCCCCTCCATACATCCAAGCGCTCGTAGCCTTTTCGTACTGGTCCGCCAAGTCCTTCCTCTCTTCTAGATACTTGTCCCTTGTCTGCGTATCTTGCATAGCATTGTCTTCTCCCTCCCGGGGCTCTGGGTATGAATATGTCCAGTCCTCATCACCGCCTAGTTCCTTCATGACATGTGATCGTGGAATCCATTCCTCCAGATCCGAGACGTTTGAAGCAAAGTGGACCTTCGATGCCACCACGGGATCGAGCCAGCCTTTGATGATTTT
Source organism: Mycosphaerella sp. PB-2012b Mex 2-1-2 (assembly GCA_002116345.1). Lineage (NCBI taxonomy): Eukaryota > Fungi > Ascomycota > Dothideomycetes > Mycosphaerellales > Mycosphaerellaceae > Mycosphaerella > Mycosphaerella sp. PB-2012b. The sequence continues at coordinate 28,210 of KZ108517.1, forward strand.
CCAGATGCCTTGAAATATCCAGGGAGATTTATAGACGACGACGCTACCCAGCGATTCGGGGTAGTTTGCTTCGAAACATTTGATCATGAACTTGACAGGAGTGTAGTCCATGTTGGCCATGGAGAAGTCCGTCATATCGAAGACGATGGTCTGATTGAATTACGTCAGTTGCGGTAGCGAGGAGAGGACGAAGGGCAAGGACATACCGCGGTGTCAACAGGGGGTCTCAGCATCATCCTCGCAGTCTCTATAGTGTGTACGGTGAAGCGCTCCAGACTCTTCTCACTCTGCTCGCCCTGTCTATGCAATCTCACCCGCACATAACAGCAAGGTCTCCCGGCTTTGTCCACGCCATGCAAGAAGCTCTTTCCCATCCTCAACTGCGCCATAAAATCATCACCCTCCTTCTTTTCGGCAGCATTAGAACTTTGACTTTCCCGAAAAGCATGTCCCTCTCCACGAAGCATGATATCATCGTCCACGTGCTGCTCTACCAATCGCCAATGCATAGTTGAGATGAGCATTACCAGCGCATTCTGAACATCCCATTTTCGTGCTCGCAGGAAGCGCAGGAGCAAAGCATCGGGATCGTCATGTTTGGAGAAGGTCCACAGAGCATCGCGTATCTGTTCAGGGCTCAGGGAAGCCAGGGCCTGCTCATACTCTTTCGTCTGGCCGTGCTTGTCGTTGGTCACACCGTTAGTGTCTTCTGACTTGTCCTTCTTACTGCGACCCAGACCGAAGCGCGATTTCCTTTTGTTGGGGGTGTCGCCGCCTGATGAGTCGGGTCTGATGTCGGAGGATGCTCGAGAGCGAGTCGCGCCGTTGGTCGCGTGATCGATTCCTGCAACGTCGGAGAGAGCAATCCACATCTCCTTCAGCTTGCTCTCTTGCTCCGCTGTCAAGTTACCGGGTCGTCCGGGAGCATTGCCGTATGGAGCCGCCATCTCTTCTGTCGCTCCCTTTCGATCGAGAAGTGGTGGCGCGCCGGTCTCCTCGTCTTCTGTAGGCTGTTGTTGGCTGTATTGGATGCTGTAGTATGCGACTCCAATTGACACCGCTCCGGCGACGACGAGGCTGGTAACACTGACGCCACTCCGCGCAGGCTGGATGAGTCTTCGCTGGCACACGGATCGCTGGACAGGGCCGGATGGCGGGGCTAATGCGACGCGGGAGACGGCTGGAGAAGGAATGCGATGTCTGCGGCAGCTGGTGCGAAGAAGGCAAAGAATAGAAGTAGGAGTGCGAGCGGTAGAGGACATCAAGAGGCGGCGGCAGGGGATGGAAAAGGGAGCCGTGGGAAGAGGCTGACAATGCCATAGAACGAATAAACTGCTGGTAGCTGCCTCCTCTCCTGCCTACACTAACTGAGGGACCAGGAGCGATGACGACGATGCATTATTACCTACCTAGTCTCGGTATTGCCAATACGAGCGCCTACGAGCGCCAAGTCGTCAACAGAGACCGCCCAACAACACAACGCGTCTGCTGGGGACGCGACCGTCCACCAACACCACTCTCCACCGCCACCGGATCACCACCACCACCGCCATGGCGACAACCACTACCCCCGCCACTTCTCACCCGCCCCAGACCTCCGCCTCGCACTCCCGCACCCACTCCGGCGCAATCCCCTCGCGCCCGACAACCCCCCTCCGTCCCCCATCCCGCTCTTCCCTTCGCGCCTCGCAGTCCACTCCCTCAGGCTCCACCAATGTCAGACCAGGCGACCACCCTCTCTCTTCCCTCGAACCTTCCTTCAGCGAACTCTCCGACAGCATGGCCGACCTCGAAGCAAACATGATGCATCTCCAACTGCTCAATGACAGTTTGTCCCGCTTTTCCGAGAACTTTGGCGCTTTCCTCTATGGTATGAACATGACTGCTTTCTGCGTCGACTTCCCAGAGGCGCCACTGAAGGAGAGTTATGCTAGACATAAGGATACGCAGGGGAGAGATCAGATGGAGGATAGTCCATTCAGAGGGTATGAAGGATATGGAGGACAGGGGAGAGGGAGGGAAGGTGATATGGAAGCGACGTTCATGACAAGTGATACGTCTGGGTTTGTGGAGAATCCTGAGCCGAGCACGGTGAAGAAGAGTGGTGGCAGTAGTAAGTTTAGTGAAGTGCCGGGGAGTCTGAGCACACCAGGGAAATTTGCTGGGAGAGGGAGGGGCGGTGTGGGTACTGGGAGGGGAGGGGCTGGCACCAGAGGGAATGCTACTGCTACGGCTGGTAGAGGACGAGGAAGCGGCATTGCGAGGGGGTCCAGCACCGCAAGAGGCAGCACGAGAGGCACGGGCATTGCCAGAGGTATTGCAAGAGGGAGGGGCGTGCGGTGAAGGCTCAAATCAAAGGAGACTTAGCTTTCGTATGACTTCTGCTGAGAACTGGACGACATGCAGACTGGGACGCCATCAGGGCAAACACGCGGCAAACCAGCGACCCTATTCTACGAAACACGGATCGACAAGTTCCCTGTTAGAGATTTATGCATATTCCGCATGCCAATACGGAAGTCGATCAACCAAACAGAAGGAAGGCCGCAACCTCAAGATGTCCCGCCAGATGCACAACTCCTACTAGCTGCCGCTATGAAACGATGATTTCTCCCCCATCTGCCTCCTCGGACCGACATCCAGAAACCACCGCATCAGATCTCTCGGTTTCGCTCGCGTTTGTGTACTGGAAAGGTCGTAATTCGCCTACCCATAATTCAAGCCCGCATTTTGCCCTTTAAGGAGTTGCACGACTCGTGCCGTAGGTGTGTGTCTGTTGTAGCATGGGACCTCGAAGCCCGTTATTCGGGCTCGATCCCACTTTAAAGGATCAGGAGTCAGGTACGCCCAACTGTCGAGCTTGCTCTGATCGATGAGTAGTCTGTGGATGCGGAGCGTACAGAAAGAAAGACCTAGAACACCAGTGGGAGACGTACGATGATACCGTCTTAACTCTTGGAAGTACATAATGATACTCGAAATGGCAGAACGAATAGTTAAAAGGTATCTGACGCACATGGGGAGCTATTACGTATATTGCACAGGGGAGGGAGGGAGGGTGAGTTGATTGATATCACGTGGAATGGGCGATGCGCGTTGAGCAAAGAGCAGGCATGACGACGTCCTTTTCGATCATCAGCTTTTGGAGGTAGGTACATACCAGTAACGACGGAAACTTCTCTTACACTTGATGATGACCTACGACGCCGAACTAGGCCATTAATGTCTACAATTATATCCCATGGCCTCTCTCCTCCTCTGAGCAACACTCATCGTCGTTCTCCTTGGCAACAAATCCTCGCCACTCAAATCTTTGTGCCCCCCATCCGCAATAATCTCCTCCTCATCATGCACAACACTCCTCCTCATATTCCTCACTGTCTGCTTCTCCGCAATAGCATCCAACCACTTCGCCAATCGATATCCGGCCTTTGCAACCTGCAATTGAATCGTATCAATCACACCATCATAGTAGGTCGGATACAAATCCGCACTACTGGTCAGAGCGGAAGCTCCGTCGGGCATGACTTTGGAGCAAACAAACGTATTCGCATCCGTAGCCCATTCGAGCGCTGTGCCTTTGGCGTCTTGAATATCGAGACCAGAAATCCACGAGGCCTTTTGTGATTCGTAGTTGCCGGAGTCGATTTCGGTGATGAGATCGTTGGCCCAGGACTGTGCGTCGGAGAGGGAGTAGCCTCCGCGGAGTTTTTCGGGCATGTTGCTGTCCCAGATGTGGTGGAGGTTCTTGCAGTGTGAAAAGGGTACGTTAGTTTGGAGGTTCATTGAATGAGTGGGGAGCAGGATGGGGCGAGGCATTACAGTATTCGTGTCGTCGAAAGTGACGTCTACGTCGTTGCCGCCGACTTCGTAGGCTTCGTCATGAAGAGGCTGGGTGATGTCGCCGATGAAGTGGACGAGAAATCGGAGAGCATAGTTTACTTCTTGGTCTGAAAGGGAGCTCGATTGTACTCTTGTTGTGTAATTTGCAATGGCGCTGACCGAGCAGCCTTTAGTTCCGCAGTCTCGATCATAGTCTACACTGCAGCTCGATGGTCTGGTGCATATTAGGTTAGGGAGAGAGACTCGCAGCATCGATGTGGGATCTCTTACGGGTTATCCTCAGCGTCAATGTAATGGAAAGGCGAAGAGAAGGCACCCGCTGTAGTATAGCGATAGCTGTCTGCCCATGTCGCTACATTGGCAAGATAGGAAGTTGACGTATCGTTCAGGATACCTTGTGCCCACTGCTCGGTGTGGTCGGTGACATAGTGAGAGGCGATATAAGCCACGGTTTCATGACCTAGAGAACCCCAGGCATAGCTTGTAGGTATACTCGAAAGAGCAATTAGTAACACTGAAGAAGCCATAAGATGAGTATCGAGATTGTAGGATCAGCCTGTATACAGAAGGCTTATATACTGGCACTGCACCGGCTCGAGGTGAAACGCAAAGCACAGTCCCGGGTGCTTGCACATGTGTAGCTTGCTGCTTAGTGACAAGAACGCTGTTGGTGTGCGATAGACCACGTACTCCCGACGAAGTCGGCGTAGAAGACCGGATTTGGAAGGTAGCTTGCGATTTGATGCAATTGATCGACATCGTGAAGCCAGCCGCCAAGCCAATCATAGCGTCCAGCATCGAAAGCGCTCAGAAGCTCGGTTGCGTGCACGCTTTGTGAGAGCTGATAGGACGATATGACAGCTGTGTCCCGTAAGTTCTCATCCAATGCAAACTGATCGTCCAGCCACGCATCGGAGGCTGCTTGTTGAAGCTTAGCATAAGCTTGATGCTGAGGGCCGCATGTGACGAGTTATGCTGGAGTTAGGCTGCTTGCTCTGCCACTGAGGTCTCAAGCCAATCAATATACTTGTAGATACTGTTAGGAGGCCACGCACGCTCAAAGGTGTCTCTCAAGAGTTATGAGACACCTGAGTGACCGCAGCAGAGTAAGCTCTTCCACAGCTAGGGCTTTGCATTGAGAACATACTCACGCGAAGCTCAGCGCAATCACACCGTGAAGCGAAACAGAGCCGGCCATATCAGATAGCTTGTTTAGGAAGCAGGACTGCGCAATTATTGGGCCATTCGAAGACGTTGCCTAAGGTAGAAGTCCTCGCTTCTCGATTCAATGTCCCCCATGCACTTTGCCCAGATTTTTTGCATTCTCTTGATCCTTATCATTCAGAGATAAGGTCCAGCACACGGTATCTATCCAGATCTCGCGGAATAGCACTCCACTCTTCTGTCGTGGAAGAACATCCGAAGTTCTACATCAGGCGCTTGCACGACCCCTGATTGCGGGCCTCAGGCACGCATATTTCGAAAGAGCCAGGCTAGCGTATACGTCCGTACGAGCCTCAGGACAAAAGGATGGTCGGGTCAGGTCGAATGCATCTATGGATATCTGGGAAACTGCTGACAGCTCGACACTCGATGAGCCGCACAATCCGTGGTCGGTGAGCCTCACCAAGAGTAGGACTGTCGATTGTCGATGAGCGTCCCGTTTGTAGTGCCGTAATAGTTGTCTGTCGAGTACCTGAGTCTACGGAGGTGTACATCAGTAAGCGTAAGGTAGGTATAGAAGATGTCGCGACTTCGGGCAAGTCAATGATATTCTGATCCCGTCGGCCCGAGCCATCACTAGCGCACTTGGCGCAAATTTCGAAGGTCTTATAATCTTCTCTCTTCGCCAAACTTCTGTTTCCTTTTCCTCATCTATCAGTAGGTAACTACATGTTACTAATCATGGCTTCGCTACGGCGACTTGCTGAGGGTTGTCTGTCTTCAATGGACCTTCCTCCGTTCCCGGCCCTGTAGATTGAAGGCGTCCGTCTTTCCTACCAATCGCGAGGAGTCCTTATTTTCTCTTTGGATCGGGGTTGTGGGATGGCCGCTACATCTTTTTTCACACTTACTCTATACATGAAGAGGTGTTGTTGAACTAAGGCTTTGTGTGTCTTGCCTCTGTGCTTGTCGCTGTCGCATGAAGGTGACATGCTCTCGCCGTCTCGATCTCGACAGATTCCTGGCGCTTCCGCCGGATCTTATCGGAATTTTCTACCTGGTCTCCAGAGCATCTTGATGTGCCCTGGGCATTATCATGCAACATATCTACGTAAGTGGATAGAGAAATGTTTGTCTGGGTGTCTCGTTATTTCTCTCGTGCTGCTTCTATAGTACATCGTCCTCACGTGGTTACGTGAAGCATCCCCGCCATTCTCATTCTCTATCATTCCTGCAAAATTCGCAAAACGATGGCCGCATAGCACTGGTCGTATAGCATCCTTTCAAGTCGTCTTGGCGGTCTCTCCAGTCATCTTCGGGTAGTCTGGCAGAGGAAATGATGGTGCTTTGGGAGTAATCCACTTCCATATGCCAGACCACGCAACCAATTTGAAGCTCGTCCTCAGAGCCCATATACCCCACTCACTCCGTGGATTCGCCAATCTTGGCGAATTGCCATTCAAGGATATCGTCTGCTGGGTATCGACATATGTTCTGATTCTGGCTTCATATGCTTCAAAGGCTGCAACTGGATCTTGGGGATTTTCCGAAAGCTCACCCGCGATCACATATGCTCCGAGGACCGATAGGATGACACCTTGTCCAGTCACCGCTGAAGGTGCATAAGCCGCATCGCCAATGAGTGCCACACGATCCTGCGACCATTTTTCCAGCTTGATCTGTGAGAGTGAGTCGAAGTAGAAGTTGTCGCTTTCCAGCATACCCTTCACCGCTCTAGGTCCCAGACCTCCTACACCTTCGAATTCCTCTGCAATGGCCTTTTTCTGCGAGGCTTTGTCGGCACGGCACATCGCTGCAAGCTTATCCGACTTTTCCATGACTGATAAGTACGCCGAGGATACATCTTGGTTATGGGGCCGGATCAATATGATTCTGCCTCCAGTGGCGTTTTGCCAGCGAGAATTCGGACTATCGCCGTCCTCGCGTGGCAAGGAGAAATAAGCGCAGTAGTGATCGCGAGCTCTGAATGCGTTGGCCTTTGTTTTCTCGTCAAAAGCAAGATCTCGAGTCTTGGATCGCAGGCCATCTGCTCCGATCACAGCATCAAACGTAGCGTGCTCGCCATTGTCAAAGGTGACAGCGACATGTGTTGGCGTTTGCGTGAGCTCTACCACCTTGGTTCCATATCGAAACTCAACCAGATCACACGCATCAACCGCTCGACACAGGACCTCGCACAAATCTCCTCGCATAATCTCGATTTCTTGCGTGAGTCCTCCGGCGATGGCAGCAACCGGCTTACCGTCATCGTCCGTGAATGCGAAGCCGCCTTCGCCCGTTGCTCTGGCTTTCATTTGCTCGAGCAGGCCCATTCGGTCGATAATTTCGCGCGCTGGTCCTTCGATATCGATGCCTTGTCCGCTCTTGAGTAGGGATGAGGCGCGTTCGATGACAGTTGCTTGGTGGCCGGCTTTTGCCAGCCAGTAGGCTGCAACTGGACCAGCGATGCCACCACCAACGATGAGAATGTTGAGAGGTGCCATGATGAAGATACTTACCTTTACTTACAGACCAAGTTCAGCTCTAGAGATGTACTATTATAGGTATGTAGGCAGGTACAGGTATCATTGTATAGTCGGCTACGGCCACAACTCGCCGTACTGGAAAGTTTGAAGTTACTGGGCATAGGCTCACAAACCGGGCCCTTTTACCCATATCACAAGCGCCTCTGACGTGTACGAAAGTATGCCTTGCCCGTAACGGCGGTATTATGGTGCGGAATGAGGGCCCGTTCGCTTGTGTACCTTATAGCTTCTGGCCCTAAAGAGTTTACGTAGCGTCAGCTTCTAGCCAGAAGCTATAAGGAACAAGCGAACGGGGCTGAAGAGAGAAAGGAAATATGATGAAACGAGATCAAGTGAAACGCCTTGCGGCGACGGAATACCTCCTAGGTTCCATTGCTGGCTTAGGAACATGATGCGGCGCAATACGGTATGGCCCCAGGCATACATACCTTTAGAGAGCTGAATAATGTTGAACTTTCTGGTCAGTTCCATTGTCACAGACGACCACACTGAGGGCCGAGGCAGGTTGAACTATGATGTACCTAGGCATCAATCTTTCGGGGTTGGGAGTTTGTGGGAGTGAACCAGACATCAACCAATCAAATCAAGGCCACGCTAGCAGATGTCAGCCTTGGCGGCTGGGCTGGCTGAGGTGAACCGTTAGAGGTCAGGGCAGGTGTTGTGAAGTAGTCAAGTAGATAATAATGTTATCTAAGTAAGGGTAGAAGCTAATATATATAGTCCCTGCACGTGACCCGGAGGGCCGGTCACGTGCCAGTCACGTACCAGTCACGTACCTATCTAGGGGCTTTACATAACAAATACCCGGGTTTTTCGAGAAAGATACCTGCCCTCGGGTACGCTTAGAATATAAACTTATCGTCTAGGCCGGGCTCCCTCTTGACTACTGTACTAGTCACGTCCGTCGTACGTTCCTTGCCCTTCTTGCTACGTCTCGGCGTATCTTCCGTTACTAGCTCGCTACTATTTACCCTTTCGCGCTTTAGTAGGCTAATAGCCTATCCTGCTTCGGCGTAGTCGTTACGGATTGTATCTTCCTCCGTAGCCTACGCTTAGGTAACTATTATAGCTATATCGTAGTATACTCGTAGGGTACTACCCGTAGTAGGCTTCTTTCTTAGCTAAACTACGAGGTTCCCGGGGCGCGCTACGGCGTTCTCGCCGAGTACTAGTAGTTTATTATCGGTATAGTATCTAAGATAAATAGTATCGATTATAGTACCGTAGGTTCTAACGTTGATCTTAGTAACTGTCTAATCTAGCATCTTGCGCTTAACGTCCTTCTAGGTTGCGAGGGAGCCGCTTATCTTGCGTCCTAGAGCTACCTATAGGTCTAGGACTAAGAGTAAGTCCTTATTCTCTAGGAGGCGAGACTTCGCCCCGGTCTCTATCTCCTTTAGTATCGCAGTAAACTCTCTAGCCGTAATAAGGACGTAATTGGTTTGTACCTTTAATAGGATAATACGGCGCTGTCTATTAACTGCCTTACGCAAGTCCCTAATCGCCTTGCGTAGTTCTACTAGCGTTCCGTCCTCGTCGACGTCCGCCGCTTAAAGTATATCGAAGCGCCTTACTTGAACCTATATCGGAATATAACCCTACGGGGCCTTAAGAATTTTACCTATACTAGATAGAGTATAGTACTAAGGTACTGTAGATAAAGTGTATTGTATAGTACTTAATATTGATGTACGAAAGAGGAAGCGTATACGAAAGAAATAGTCTTAAGTACTCGCCTGTACCCTCTAAAGTAAGGTAGCTCGGCCTATTAAGAGAAAATTTTAGGTTAGGAAGTAAGGCTCCTAGTAGCGCTTGCAAGTAAGGTTATTATGCTATACTAAGATATACGTAGGATTATTTACAGGCAGTATCGTCGAACTAGTACGACCGGCAGGTTCTCCTCTCGTACCTAGGTATCGTACGAGGAGTCCCTTCCGACCTATTAGACGAGGTATTCAGTAAACTCCTTTCGGTTCCGGCCTACGTACCGCGTTCGTCTGTTTAGTAGCGTCTCTAGTTCTACCGTAGTATTAGCCTAATTCAATAGCTATATCTTTCGAGCCGCTCGCGTTCGCCTAGCTGTATATAGATCGTCCGCTTCCGGTAGTAGCTCTAGGTCGGCGATCGAGATTACCGGGTAGATCTTCTAGTGCTTAGGCAGTACTAACTTGTATACTAGCCTACTATATATATCTTTAATTGCAAAAGGTCCTACCCTCCTATCGGAGAGCTTTCGGTTAGTAACTCCGGGTATATAGTAATTTTTCAAGTTAAGTATAACTGTATCGCCTAGCTTAGGTTCCTAGGCCTTGTGCTTAGAGTCGTACCGTTTCTTTATTACGATATTCGCGAATGCTATTACGTCCTCGGCTTCGCCTCGAAGCACCTCTCGGTCCGTAAGTAGTCCGCCTAGCTTGCAATCTAGCGCCTCTCTTAGCTTAAAGCTATAAAGCAGTATATTAGGGGCGATCCCGGTACTAGTATTCTCGGAGTTATTTAGAACAAACTAGAGCTAGGGTAGCGCGTACTTCTACTCGATAGCCCTATCTAGGTAGCGTACTATCTAGTACCTTAGCGTAATCTCTACTGTCTAGTTAGTCCGCTCCGATTACCCGTCCGTCTAGAGGTAGTAGGTAGTAGAGCGTAACAGCTTTGTTCCTATCCTCTTAAAGACTACCCTCTAAAGATCCGATATAAATTTAGGGTCTCTGTCTATAATTACTACCGTCGGCAGTCCCTAGTCGGCCCTTAGTAGCGCGTCGAGCAGGCGATGTCCCTATACCTCGGCCGTAAATGTAGATATTCCCTTAATAAGTAGAACCCTCTTGCTAAACTTGTAAGTTACCGTTAGCAGCGCGTCGTAACTATTATCGTTTAGGAGGCTAACGATAAAGTCTATCGTTACCGTATAGAATAGTATCGCTATCGCCTAAATAGGCTGCAGCGATCCGTACGGCTAGTATCGTTTAGTCTGCGCTCTCTAGTAGTCCTTGCAGTACTGTACGTAGGTCCTAATCTTACGGTCTAGGTACCGTATATAGTACTGCTCCCGTATCCGCGCGTACAACCGCGTAGCTCCTATATAGAACTGCCCGTCGTACGCAGCGTTGAATACGTCGCCTTCGAGGCCTTCGGGGATATATAGTCGCGCTTTGTACTATAGTAGGTCGTCCTGCTAATAGAACGCCTCGGTATCTGCCTAGGTACGAGCGATCTCGCCGGCGTCCGCTATAAACTAGTCTGTAGCATACCCGCGCTAAAGTAACTTCTTGAAGTCCGCCGAGATGTCTAGCGTAGGCCTCGTTATAGGTTAGGTTAGGTATAGGTTAGGTACAACCTAACGTTAATACCTAACCCCGCAAATAAGGTAGGTACCTAGCTTATAAGCTAGGTACAACCTAACGGAGAAAACCTAATAGGTATACCTAATAGGTATTGCGATAGGTATTACGTAAAACCTCTTCTAGATATAGAATAAATATAGTAAGCGCTTCTTGAACAGTAATA
>KZ108519.1:777-12805 GCA_002116345.1 Mycosphaerella sp. PB-2012b Mex 2-1-2
CGGCCCCGAGAGTGTAAATCAGCCAAAAAAGCGTCTCGCGAGGTGCTTTTAAGAGTGTAGATACCATCCGTACGTTCACTAACCTATAATAGTAGCGTAGCAGCGACAGCGAGCTCGGAAACGGCATAGCGCAGCAAGCAGCGAGGTGCGACCGTAAACCGTCAAATAGACGACGATTGTCAAGAAGACAGCGTCGGTAATTACCGCTTATATGGACGTAGATTACCGAGAACCGCAAAACCGTCGCCAAAGAAGACGGGGCCTAAGTCTTCCCATACGAGCGTACCTCCGAGCCCACTGGGAGAGGCTCAGGTACGTTGTAATTGATTATCAGGTACCTTACCTCCTAACAGGTTTGTAGGTACCTAAGGTAAGGACCAAGGTATCATCTCAAATCAAACGGCCACAACTTCTCTGCATTCTTTCGCGCGTCTGCTTCACTCTCGTTCTCTTCCCGACTAGCGATGCAAGCACTCACAAACCCAGCATATTGCTCTCGATAGACAGAAATGAGATTCTCGTTCCATTTTTCTTCTTCGATCCAGCCATCTGTTTCACAGCGTAATAATCTGGAGAGATACGCGCGTAGACGTTGCGTGGATTCTTGGTGGTCGAGTTGTATATTCAGGGATTGTGTTTCTGATGGGGTGGGTTGGTAGGGACATTGTATGTCCTCTGGAATGTGAGTACCGAGTTCGTTCCATTCGGTGCTTACATCGGTCAGTAATGAACGAAGGCAAGTCGCATCATCAGAACATCCTGAAATCACGCCGGCAAGATAGCGGCAGAAATTAGGGTTGAAAGTTGAAGTTTTGCCTAATTTGGGACAAATAGAAGCCATGACGCCCCAAGTTTTTTTGCAGCGTTGAGCGTGGGTTTGGATCTCGTGGGAGGACTCATCACCGAGGGCGTCGGCGTCGAGTGTCTTGTCTAATACTGGCTCCGAGGCGAAATCTGGCGGGTCGACAGCGTGAACAAAAGCAGGCTCAATGGCTGCGGACTGCCAGTCAATGATACCCAAAATCTTGGTCGGATCGTCCGGGTCGACGAAGATGTTGCGTGCGTTTAAGTCGGGGTGTAGCAGTGCAGGACTGCAGAACTCCTCCTGGAAGGTTGTAGTGTTCCCGACGACTTCTAACATCTTCCTACTCGTCTCCAGAAGCCGCAGATGATCTTCCACAACCACTTTTTCTTCTTGGGAAGAAGAAGAAGAAGAAGATCCACGCTGCTGGACAGTTACCTCGCTGATACTGGTGAGATCTGCGAACAAGGTAGACAAGGCTTGCCCTGCAAGAGTTCAGCTGACATAGACGAAAAAGCGAAGCTGAATGCAAACTCACATGGACCTTGACACCCCAGAGGAATCGCGACTTGAGTTGCGAGGTCATCATTATACCCCCAGAATTGCCGACCACAATGTGGACCAATGCAATACTCATCATCAATGGCGTGCGCCTCTGAGGGCTTCTCTGCTGCTGTATTGAGGTAAAGCGAGCCATATGCTGTAAAGTTGAGAGCGCAAAGTTCTTTCACAAGTATCCCTATGGATTCGATGAACTGAATTTGCTGTAGCTCGGTCATCTGGCTCCAGTTGTCTTTCAGAGCGACGCCAGACATGTGTTCCATGATGATATATTCGGTGCCCACAGATCTGCTTTCAGATTTCGAGCTCCATGCGAGGACCCGAGGGACAGGCACAGATGTCTTGTCCGCCACTTTGTCGCACACAGTATGTCAGCTTATGGAATTGTTTATCGGGTGGGTGGTTAGGGATGCCGAATAACAATCATCATACCATATCTCAAGGTCGCCACTTCCGACATTGTCGTCAAAGCAGTTGGACCAGCGTATTGCATGGGCACTTTGGCAACCACCTTTGCTCCATTGTCGAACTCGATGACAAACACACGATTGAATCCGCCTTCTCTTTTCTCACAGGCCACAACTTCACGAGCACAGACACTGCATTTCACTGCCACGTCAAGTAAAGCGTCAAAGTTGAATTCCCGTCTTCTGGCCTTCTGTCGTTGTTCGTCTCGGTCTAGCCAGCGTCCTCGCGAGTAAGAGTAGGGGTCGAAAGCTAGGTATGAAATCCGCGTTAGTCGATAGGTAGGTCTCTGCGCTTACGCGAGAAAGAGAGGGAAAAACATACTCGGGACAAAACGACGTGCGCGATGTTGTATTGCAAAGCTCCGGACCAGATGCGGTTGTCTCAGAGATGTGTTGATAACTCGTGTGAATCGTGAGATGTGCATCGTCTGGGTCTTTTGGATGGGGGCATTGGCCGAGCTGCTTTGATCTGTACTTGAAGTAGGAGGGAGGTAAGCTGGGTGAGTAAAGGTAAGGTACATGTACCTACTAAACGCTATCCTTCGTTGCCAAGCTCAAAGCCTCGTCCTTGGTCTCTGATTGGCTCCAGGAGAAAACTACAGGTACCTATATTCGTCCTTAAGTTTCCTGAAGAGCGATCGAACATAAGTCGTGGCACTAGGAGCATTTGCATGAACAGTTGGATAACATTGTACATTGCAGATAGTTGTCGTGTCCAGTTGGAGAATTCTGATGTGGCTCGATTCGGCAGCGGTCATCTACAAATCGAAATACTCAATAAACAATTCTTCAGACACGGTCACAAAGGTATACAATATCGTCAACTTACTGTAAATTTATCGTTTTTGCTTCTATCATCTACACAAGCAACACTTTATCCTTTGTGGAGTGCTCATCATTCATTTCATTTCGTATCATTTCCTCGCTTCCGCTCGTGTAGGCGCCCAATTCTTGAGCCAGGCTCGTGCAGCATCGACATCACCAGCATCGACTGCTTCAAGTGCTCCCACACACCACTCGAAGCCAAAGCCACCTTTCCCAGTGGGCCCTCCATCTTCTGCGGCAAGCATTGCAGCCAGGTTCCGTCTCCTCTGGCTACCCTCGTCGACGCAAAAGTGCAGAGGTGTCGCGTGGCCTGCTTCGGTGAGACCAGCAAGGAAAGGCTTAATCATGGGCAGAGCATCTTTGGTAGTGATGCTATTGTGGAGACCCATCTTCTTCCGACCACTCTTACAGAATTCGTTCTGACACCAAGATTTGCCACAGCCTGTGAGTAGCTGCTGGAGGTACCGTCTTTCGATCCGACGGCGGAGAGCTTTATTCTCAGGGTCATGAAGACTCACGTAGAGGGGGCCAAAGCAGACTGAACAGAGGCCTACATCGTTGCCAGGCCCTTGTCCCATGCGTGAGCCAGCTCGTGTGTCACCGCTTTTCGAGCACGTGTCTAGAGTCCGGCCACAATTGACGTTACGGCATGGCACCGGCGCTGGTCGGTCGAACCGATCGAGGTCGTGGTTCTTCAGGTGTGTTTCCATATCTCGAAGGCGCACAATCTTCTGACAGAGATGGCACTCTGTGGTACGCGCTCCGTCAGCGAGTTCGTGAACCGTCATGCCAGACAGCAGAGCTTCTGCATTTGGTACGTCAGGGTCGCCTTCCTGTGGTACCTCGAGATGACAGAAGCGACATAAAATGAGCTTCCCAGGGCATGTCGAGGTTCGGTGGTGAGCGAGAGCCGGAAAGGTAGAGAATGTCTCGGCAGTACTGCAGCACTCACAGCGGAGAACTTCTGTCGGATGTATGATGGTTTCGTGCTGTTGACGTGATGACTGAGTATTGCCGAATGAGGAACATGTTTCATAGGGACAATGCCAGTGTCGCTCAAACTCTGGCGAACGCATTTGAAATACTTGCCCGCAGCCTTTGGGACACAGGAGATTATTGCGTAGGCAGAAGTTCTCATGCAGCATCAATCGCGCCTGGGGTACCCACTGTTTGCAATTCTTACACTGAACATCACCATCATTTGGGGATGCCTGTGGCTTAGTATCTGCTAGTATCGCATTGGCTGGCACATTGATGTGCCTGGCACGAAGCGTAAAGTGCCGCGGCTCTACTGTCGATGCGGTGTTCGAAGCATGGTCATTGCTTTCGCGGCTGGGCGTGAATGCCCAGACAGACACTTGTATCTCCTCTGCATGCTCAAGCTCTGCGTTCGTAGGTTCGAGGCGAATACGCTTAGTTGGCCGAGGATCGAGATCTCCGAATACATACTCATCGACCCGTGGCTTTGCTCGTTGTGTAGCAGACAAAGGACTGACAAGCAAATTGACATCCTCCTCATCGTCATCAACGTCCAGCTCGAGCTCCAGCGCCTGCGTGCGATTCCATGACGGCAGCTGATAGTCAACATATTCTCCAGGCAGAACTTGGCCATAGTGCTCCTTGAATAGATCGAGCTCCCCACCAGGAGAGCTACCATGTTCCGTGCCTGGCTGCTTTGCCATCTTCGCCGTTATACGTTTCATCGTTTCACGAGCTTGTTCTTCATTTAGCGCCTCAATGTCCACTTCGAGATCTGTATCCACGACGCAAATGCCGTCTACTTCTGGTTTGAAGCCATCGATCAGAAACCTGAATTCTTCTCTCTTGCCTCCATTGCCTCGACCACCTGGCACTACTAACACTTCGCCGTTGGTAAGCGTCGTATAGTTGGCGCGTAGGTGTTGCTCCAAGAGCGCTTTCCAGTCCTCGGGATCGTAGCCGGGCTCTAGAGGTCTCAGCTTCACGAAGGTGCCTTTGGGTAACTGTCGAGCGTGGACTGTGATAGAGGGAGTCGCCGCTACGCTGGTATTCGGATCACGTTCCATGCCATATTGCTGGTCTCCAACAGCTACACTACTAATGCCCAGCGTCTCGAGCAGAAATGGACTCAGCACCGCCTGTCCATCCTCAGCTGAAAACTCGCGGATACCAGCATAAACCACCCTGCCGTTATCGGGATTGACTAAGCGGAATGTCAGCGGGTGCGGCAGCTGCTGTCTCTGATCCTGATACTGCGATTCGGCCTGGCGGTAGGCCGAGAACGTCGAGGAGTTGTACGGGTCGTACTGGGGCAGACTTCGACGCGCACTCTCGGCAGCAGCGCTAGACGATGCACTGAGCAGCTGTTCCAGTGCTGACGGCGGCAGCAAGATCTTGTCGCCCAGTAGTTTCTGTCCAGGAGCCGGCGCCGAAATAGTGTACTGTGATGTCCACTGGAGCGCAGGCGTCGTGACTTCATCCATGGCGGTGGATGATCAGGTCTGGGTCTGGTTCGAGGATGGTATACGGTATCGTCGCAGACAGGACATAGGTACTATCTGCTCTATCAGTCAGCAAGCAGTGGCGCATCACACTGCCTCCTAGAACGATTCACAACAATGTGTAATGCGTGCCGTCGACGCTACTGACCTGGGAAGAGTGCTTCTAGAATGCCACCGAACAGTCTATTGGAAACAGGCCGCCAAGTCTCATGTTCGTCATTTCTGCAATCTAGGCCTTTTACGGCCTAGTACCAAAGTCAACCTCGAACCTGAGGTGGAATACAACCTCAGCTTCATCTGACTTCACCGTCACCACTTATCACACGACCGGCGACGCAAATCAGTCCCGGAACGACAATGCGTTCTGCGTGCGTACAACTTCACTCGCTATTCTGGGTCATCCGAACACCTCTGAGCTCGCACTGAAGCCCACCGTCTAAACCACCACGAAGTGGTGCCAGATCTACGCTTGTTTAGCCTAACTTCTCCACCACTATTGACTATGCAGTGGTGCAACCATGTTCAGAACAAGCAGAAAAAACTGCGACTATTCTCGCTCTACCCCTGCTCCCCATATGCTCCACGTCGCGACGAACTCTCAGCATGGTATAGACTTACGGACCAGTGATACCGTTCCAACAAGTAGTTCATCTCGACGAATATAACAGGCTCCCAAGCATCGGTCTGGCTCTGATCTAGCTTGACCGGTGGCACCCCGATTATCAGGCACATTTTCTACTAAAGTCTTGCACACTCCCAGTCTGCCACACTGGCGGTCTCGGTTGTGGTCTTATCGTCTGCGTACCGAGTACGAAGAACTCATGCAATCAGAGGAATCAAGCATCTTGCTATTCACTTCCACGTGGAGTCATACCTGCATGCTACTATTGTGATTGGCGTCTCAAGATCTGCTCCATCATGCTGTTGATAGTGATAGAAATTCATCGATCTAGGGACGACGGCTCACTGCTTGAGCAGTTGTTGCAGGTCTCTTGCCGAGCACTGACAAGTGCCACAATGCTACAACCGGCACCGTCTATAGCAGAGGCTGATTTGGGGTACATCCGCGTCACGTAAGGTGTGCTAAATCGCGTCGTTGCCTCTGCTCGCCGCTCTGAACGCCATCGACAAGGAGCTGCACGTGTGAACACAAGCACAAACACAAACACCACCCCGACGCTTGGACCACTGGGTCGGACGACACTCCTCGCGTATTCACGATAGCGTGAGACAAATAGGTTTCCGAACATCTTCCAGTGTTCGCAAGTGTAGTCACTCGTGGGCTCCACAGTGCGCATCGTCAAGCGGACTAAAAATGGCTAGAGATGTTGCGCCTCTAATCATGTTCCCGGAAGCCCTCAATAAATATCCTCCCCAAAGCCCGCTCATCACAACGATATCTAGCAAACAAACACTTCTACCACTTCCACCACTTCCACCACTACAACAACTCGATAGCAATCATGCTGTTTAGGAGCATCATCATCACCCTTGCATCAGTTGCTGGAATCGTCGAGGCCGCCGAATACAAGAGATGCAAATGCCACGACAGCAACACCGGCGTGAGTACACTTTCCCCAACATAGATACGAGTCCCCATACTCACCTCATGTCTCCAGCTTCAAGTCGATTGGGCTACTGAAGCAGCCTGCAACGACTACAGGGATGATATCCCAGCCCGTGTCCGGTTCAGCTATTATGATAATCGCGCATGCATGCCAAACGAGTTGGATTATATCGACGGTGACACGATTGTAAGTCACAACCCTTGCAGAAACCTCGGAAACTAGAAGGCATCCATTTACTAATTGTCGTGTAGAACAACGAACTCTTCACTCTCAAGTGTTACCGATATGGTGACACTTTCGGTCAATATTGCTGGTTCAAGGCGTAGATTTGCGGCTGGTGACGCGAGGAGATGGATTTGGAAATTGTACACTGCTTTTTGGACTTTAGATTTTATGATTAAGATGTGGGCGCCTAACGAGAGACAAGAGGACAGAGTGAGAGAGCCGAGATGGTATTATGATTGGAACACGGACTTCACAACGTCAGAAAGCCTGCAGAGCAAACTGGCGAAGGGGGTGTGTCTCCTGCATAATTCCCTCGTACTTGGACTACCTATGTATCAAAATATTTTCACAGTTGGAAGGTTGTGCTGGCATTGGCTCCTCGTTCCATCTTGTCTGTTCTGCCCTTTTGCTCGCTCTAAGGCGTTGCGGCGATTGTCGTCAGCAAGTCACGGCAACGAGAGTATATCTCGCTACTATATGGTCCTGTGCTGCTCTCGAGCCAGCCTTGGCTTTGCTCCGAGCCTGAGAATCGACTGATGCGCACGCGTCAACCTCGCGAGATGAGATGCCGCCCACGCGAGATGCTACGCGTGAGCAGACGCGGTTCACGTAGGCAGACGTGTCTTAAAGGTGATATTTTCGCGAGTGCTTGAGTACATGATATCGTGCAGCTGCAAGAGGTGAAGTCAAAGGTGACTCACAGGATGCCGCACATCCGAAACACTCGAGAGCTGTCCACTGCATGAGTGCATGTTGGGCCCTGGAGGGAAGCTTCTTGATGCAGAAGAGTTCGAATGCAACCTCGAAACTCTGTGGGGGAATGCGACCAATCAAGACTCTGAGCTGAGCCAAGACTCTCTACGCGCTCTTTTCTCCATCGCACGCGCCGAGCTCCACCTCCAACCTCTTCTCATCCTCTCAACCTCTCTTTAACCGCCAACATCTCCCCATCCACGTACCTCGCTGCGAGTGTTGCATAATGCATCTACCGGACCGGGTCACGGTGGAGGCTGTTTCATCTTGCTAACCGCCTTCTCCAGCGTTTGCTTGTCGGCCAAAGTTAGCAACGGACTTCGATGCAGCCACTCGGCTTCCTTCTT
The DNA here is from genome assembly GCA_002116345.1 of Mycosphaerella sp. PB-2012b Mex 2-1-2. NCBI lineage: Eukaryota > Fungi > Ascomycota > Dothideomycetes > Mycosphaerellales > Mycosphaerellaceae > Mycosphaerella > Mycosphaerella sp. PB-2012b. The sequence goes on from KZ108519.1 coordinate 8,806, forward strand.
TCAAGACCACAATGATGGCATTTCGCCATGTCGCCCCATGGCTGACCCAGCAGACCGCCTTCTGGTGAAACCCAGGAGGATCCTCGACCACGCTGTGAGCTGTTTCAACGGCCTTTTCCGGGCATTAGCCTCTTGCATCAATTGCTCGACATGCCCAAATGGAGCACAGCAGGATGCTAGGCGTGCGCACGGATGTCTGCTGCTGTTCGTTTCAGAGCTGGTGAGCTGATGGTCATACTACTCGGTCTGGATCAATCTTTCGTGCATATAGAAATCACCTATACCCGCGCGCCATCTTGTTCTTTTTTTCTTCGACAGATACCACTGACTGTTGGACTTGCATTGCTGACGCTGGTGACGAGCTCGACGACTCTCCTTGTTTCTTTCTGACCTTGGTGCGATTTTCTTATTGTATCCGTTCGGAGCTGGACTCCTGCCCACGCTAGTCTATTGCATTACTGTCTAATAGCACCACACCCTTTACGGCCAATCGAGAGCGGCTCTGGAAGCCACTTCAAAACAAAGATGGACTATCGAGACTTGACGCCACCTGCTGAATTCGATCTCTATGGCCACGATAATCTGCAATGTCCCGGTGGCAGTGTGGGCCCCCATGGAGCATATTTTCCGCAGGACTGGTCTCCACCAACAGACTTCGTAGCGGATATTACACCACCTCGATCGCCCATGATTGCTCGCGAATATGGCTCACGACTACTGCCCAAGCCACGATACCAAGATCAGCTGACTGAGTCTGGCTGTAATCACCCTTCTCAGCTTCACTCGCACAATCGAACAGCCTCATTGCCCGCCAATGTCCTTTCTGGCAAATTTGGGCCAGCCTTGCCGCACTCTGCAACGGATCGGAGGTCAACAAGTCCATATGGCCATGACAGGATCCTCTCGCCTGCACCGGCGCACCAACAAGGGATGAGCCGTCCTGACATGAACAACATGCGCTCAATCTCCTCTTCTCATATATCGAATATTCGATCACACTCTCGTAATGTGTCCTCTAGCAGCATCGATGCGGCCATGCTCAGCCGCTATGGCTATCCTACCTATCGACAAAGTCCAAGCTCTCAAGCACTACCTGTGTCAAACTACATCTCGAGGACACCGTCAGCAATGAGCTTCCTAGCACCTATTGCCACTCCAAGCGGACAGATGCAGTCTTATCCCAATCATCGTCGAACAGCCAGTCCACCCGCAAGACCGTCACGGTTATCAGTCGAGGCTGATCTGCATGTGCAGTCCGATGTCCCTAGCCCCACTTCAACAGTCATGGACTACCTCACTGAACCAAATCCGGCCCCGTCGCTTATTCAAAAGGTCGCTAAACCAGACACAAGCCAAGTGAGCCATTTCTGGTTCGATATTCGCAACCTCAGGACCTGGTCCGATTTTACAGTCGACACAATCTCTTCGATCCCAGGTCTACTCGACCTCCTCAATATCGACGTGTCCATGAAGGCTCTTCCAAATCCGGCCCCGGTCAACCTGTCACCCGAGTCCTCCGCCCAGCTGACCGAAATATGCGCCTTGCACCACGCAACTAAAGTCAATGCGGCACTCAAAGTCGCCCAAGGTGAGAAGCACATTGCCATGCGAACTTTGCGCCCAGGTCTCAGTGCACGACAACAGCCAGAATTTATTGCCAACTACCAGTCTGATGGCGAAAAGACGATTTACGGAGATGGAAGAGGTCGTGTGGTGGGGATTGTCAAATCCTACAACCAATGGAATTCCGGCTATCGCAACGGGTCTCCCATCGACAAGATCAGATATCTCGAACACTTGGCTCACCTACATCGTTTTATGCGAGAGCACGGCACGCGATATGGCTTCATCATGACAGAAATCGAAGTCGTTTGTGTCCGAATGGGTGGACCTGCATCTCCATCGCACTCCGACCATACTGCTGACAACAATGTCCCCTTCTTCGGCTACCTCGAAGTCTCCCGTCCTGTGCAAGTCTCCGCTTCAAACTCTCCCGACGAGAATGGACAGTGCGACAGCTTGAAAATGACAGCTGGACTGGCGTTGTGGTATCTTCACATGTTAGCGAAAGAACAACCCTTTCCAGGACAATTCCATTGGAAAGCTGAAGTGGGCGGGCCGACTGCGATGACGAGACGGAAACATTTGCCCCGAGATGATTGGATGCCGAAAGTGAATTTGCAGGATAAGAGGGTCAGTAAACGAGCAAGAGGTTGGACTTGGCCGGATGAGCCGTTGCATCGGAGGGAGTGTGGGAATCTGAAGGGGAGTGGGAGGAGGAAGTGATAGCGATGATGACCATCATCATCATGATAATGGTGGTGGTGGTGGACCAGATGCCTATTGGTTAGATGTGAGGAGGCATCTGGATTGGGAGGAATTATAATAGCACGTGGCAGGTCTGTGTGTGTAAAAGTACCTACGGTAGGGTAGCGGTACTGTCTGAACTTGTGATGCTAGAGGGCGAATGAGTGAGTGAGTGAGTGAGGTTGTTGTACCTTTACTCTCTCCGTGCCGTTCTTGCACCAGCAGAAAAACAGCATAGCTTCAGCGCCACCCCAAATAATTTCTTATTTAAAAAGTTCCAACTCTATACTTTTCTTACACATAAAGAACATCTCTTCCCCCATCCCATCTTACCCATCTACTCAAAACAAACGTCCACTCTCCCCGCTCCTCCATCACAACACCAACACCACCACCACCACCACCTCAAATTTCACCTAAAACTTCCCCCTCCCCAAATTCCCCACCATCTCCCTCCCCGTAACCACCGTCGTCCTCCACAACGTCCCAAAATCCAACGTACTACTAAACGTATCCGCATACCCAAATCCCATCATAGGCGGAATCCAACCTCGCGCATACTCGAGCGCAAAGCACGAACTTTCCATTTTGTACTGTTTGACCTCCCCTCGTCGCAAATGATGCACACTTCCCGGAGAGTAAATTTCTGGTTCGTAGGGGTTTGTGGACGGGTCGTAGGCCAGTTGAGTGCCTGTGAGAATGTGGAAGTAGTCGTCTGCTGTGTGTCGGCCGGTGTGGCCTTCGGTTCCGATGGATGTGCCGAAGATGATGAGGTATTCGGTTATGCCTGTGTGGGGGGTTTGGTTAGGGGAGAATAAGATGTATGTATAGAGAAACTGGGGGGGGGGTTTCTTTTTGGTTGATTTTTCTCTCGCTTTCTCTCTCTTTGGGGGGTTTGAAAGAAGGAGAAAAGCAGACGAGTGAAAAAAGAGGTAACTGGAGGGGGCTTTTTTGGGGAAACTCACTGGCGTGAATAATATACATAGCACCCATTGCACCTCCAGCATTATTGAAAATCCATTCTTCTTGAAAATTGAGATGGGGTTTGATAGAGTCGATGGCTGAGAGTTGCGAGATAATATCGGAGACAATGGCCTGCGTGTTATTGCCATGTTGGTCGATGGCACTGAGGGCAATCTTGTGTAGTTGGGGTGGATTGAGAATATAAAACGATTCGAGGTTGGCGTCGAGGATGGTATAGATTCCGTACAAGGCGGCGAAGAGCAGGACTGCCAGGGAGAGTTTTTGGTAATCCATGTTCTTTTTTTTTGGTTTTACCCTTCTCTCCGGCCCCTTGCGGTCTTGGGTATCTTGAATGGGTTGGCTCTGTTGGTGGGCTGGACGAAGGAGTGTAATGGGAAGGAAAAGGAGCGTGTCGTGGTCCAGCAGTGAGCGTGTTACGTGAGCTAATTGTTTACCGGGTTCTGCTGACATTGACCGCCCCGCCAAGACGTAGGAGTAAGGGTCAGGTTTATCGTACGAGGCCTTGGCTTCTCCTTTCACGATGCATCATGTGTTGGAACCACACACCACACTAGCCCCAATTGAGAAGAAGAAGAAGCTCTTCTAACCGAAAAGTGGGTTCAATTAATGTCTAAGGTCTGACCTCTTAAGAAGAGAAAAGAGGGGGGTGGGTATCCCCAACTCTACATACAAATGCCAAGGAATCAAAAGCCCCTGTTATCTTATATAA
>KZ108520.1:0-13205 GCA_002116345.1 Mycosphaerella sp. PB-2012b Mex 2-1-2
CGTCGGGCTTACTATCTATTAACGCTCGTTAGCGTTCGGCGGCCTCTGCGGCCTCCGCTGCCTCGCGAGCTTTATAGGCAATCGCCCGCTTACCCTCCTTGCGTTTAATCTTAGTATCGTCGGCTACGAGTTCTAACTCTGTTATCCGATAGCGCGGCCGATAAGAATACCTACTCTATTTGAAATCCGGATCGCTATCTCTAGTATAAGGAACGCTATATATTGACTAGCCGTACCTATAGCTATCGACGCCGTTACTATCCGGATCGAAGCTAGCCGGAAACCTTCTGTCGACTATACGTATATTAGACAGGCGCCTTCTCTTAATCTCGCTATAGGTTAGGGAGGTCTCCCGATCCGATACAAACAATATATCCCCTATAGTACTACTATAACGTTAGTCGTTATACTCTTCGTCCTTATTAACTCTCGATAGGCGCTGCTTCTTCTACGATAACTCTCTAGCCTTACTCTTACCCTTAGTACCGCGACCTCCTCTCTTCTTTAGATTATCCGCTCTCTTACGAGCTTCCGCCTCGATATAGTTATCGTACTTCTGCTTCGCGGTATATATCGATTTTAGGGTATATAAAGAAGCCCTCGTTATATACTATAATAGTAACCCTAGGGGCTAGCTACTATCGACCGGCTTGTTAGCTTTCTTTAAACGCTTAGAGGGCATATTAAGATAGACAATAACCTACGGATACGATATATAGCCTACTATACGAGAAGAGGGCGAGAGTCTATCGTTATATAGGAAAATACTGCTTATAGTACCGATAAATGCCTAGAGTACGGTACTAGATAAGGCTCTGCTTACGTACCGACGCGAGCTGGTTAGCTTTATATACAAATTCGCGCGACGGCGACAGCGACGGCGATATAGCAGCTTTCGAGATAGAACTAACGGCTACTACAAGTATAGGTTGTAAGAGATCGATTCCTCTTTCTGCTACTAATTTGGCGTTGTTTCTAGGTACCTAACTCTTACTTATATAAATTTGTAGTAGGCACGGATTTTCGTCTACTACAATATATACGCAAATGCAAGCACGAACGTGTCGTGCATAAAGACAGGTATGCCTTGTACGCGAATGTACCCTACCTTAGGTATACATGTATCAAGCTAGAATGTAAGAATATATGACTATCCTGGCACGTGAGGTACGTATTGAAATACGCGCGCGCGAATACATGTATTATAAGATTCTAGTACTTTGCGCCTTGAGGGTTTCAGGATCTGACTTTTGACCTGTTGCTAGATCTTGAGCTCCTTGACGTTGGGAGTAGCGAGCTCAAGACTTGTAGTTAAGGAACCAGGTAGGTAGTAGGCCAATTCTATGAGTCCAAAACGTACCTGGTAATTTTCCAATTATCGTTCAGACGGTACTTAGGTACCTTAACGGCTGATCGAATCAGGCTAGCAGGGCCATTAGAACTGTGTTTTAATCCTGTGTTTTTATCTAGTTTGCTTCGAAAAGTGACTGCGAATCGCATTGCGCGCGTGTCTTGAGAAGGCCGAAAGTTGAGGACGCATGAATGCTCAGTTGATGGTTCATGATTCAATCTGCATAGGTACCAGGTATCCGGCCACCTCGACCCGAAGTATCATTCAGCTGTGCCACCAAGCCCTGCTGTTCCTTCTCCAATTCATCGCGATCCAAGCACTTCTCGGCACAGTCAAAGTCTATGATGATCGCGCGTCCCTCACTGATGAGAAAGTTATGTTTATTCGTATCGCCATGTTTAATGCTCAGACTGTGTAATTTCGCAAGCGCCTTCTGACATAATTCCAGATCCTCTGGGCCCGCATGTCTCGCATTGGGGATTTTCTCGATGAGAAAACCAATCACTCTGCCATGTTCGGTCAAATGTCCTAGAAAAGCGGGACCAATTCCTTCTCCGTCGAGACATTCATACGCGGCAGTTTCGTAATTAATCGCTGTGATTTCCCATTCGAATCTGGCATATTTGGCAAAACATTCAATCGAGTTGCCGTCCTTAACGAGTACCTCTGCTTCATACACTGCAGACTTCCACTTCCGGCCGAGTCGGAGGTCGAAGTAGTCCACCTTGTTCGGATGCCAGATCGATGTCACGCCGACCAGCGGCCGATGCACAACGTTCGTGAAAGAAATGAGGCTGGTTTCCGGATCCCGTGTTACCGAGGCTTCATTCCAGTCGCCAGGTGGGAACGGTGGGAGTATCGACATGAGCATGGGGGAGAAACACATGTCTTCTGCGGTGTATAAGCCCGGTTGGATGGTGATGTACTTGACCATGTTGCCATTGACGAGAATTCGAAAATGACTGTCTTCGTTGTCCTCGTCCATACTCACACTCGCTTCCAGGATTCGGGTCAGAGGTTCCATGTTCTTGAATGAGAATAATACATGTATCCTGTCAGGAAAGGACAGAAGAAGGTGCCGCGTCAACATAAGGTAAGTACGAGCAGGAAGGTGTGGAGTCATTGGCTGCTCGCTACGGCCCGAGCCCGTGTGATCAACAGTGGGAAGTGGAGCAAGCTCAGAGGCAAAGACGCGCGCGGCTACGCGACTGCGATTTGTGCGACTACCTGACCTTCCGGGTCCACCTGGAGGTACCTTCTTCCGTCCACAAACACCTCACATGAACTACGAGCACACCAACACTGCTCGACTCGCAGCTCCTAGTGATCATGAATGATCAAGACATGACCACGGCCAGTTACGAGGCTCAGACGTATCCGCGCCTCAATTTGAAAGACTTTACATTGGATGAAAACAATTTGGAGCGCGACTGTCCACTCGACAATGGACGCCATCAAAAGTTACCAGAGAACGACCTTGGAGCGCTGGAATCCCTGCCCCTGGAGATTCTTCAGGAAGCAATTCTCTACCTGGACTTCGACACGCTGGCAGCTCTCAGACGCGTCAATGCTAGGGCAATGGAAGTAGTGGAGTCTGTGCCTGCATACCGCGCAACCTTACAGCTTTGTCCTAACATCGTCCGAGGGCTCTATAGCATCCACTACGGCGCCTACGTTTCCTTGAACACACTCTGGAGCACTCTCGGGAGAGCTAGATGTGAAGATTGCGGCGATTTCGGTGGCTATATTTACCTTCTTACCTGTCGGCGCGTGTGCTTTCTGTGTTTCCGTACGGCATGCAGATTTTACCCACTGCAAATTGCAGAGGCTTCCAAGCAATACGGGATCAAGAAAGACTCACTTTGCGACATTCCTACCATGCGGAGCATCCCAGGTGTGTATACGGGCGCGGAAAAGGCAAGGCGCATACCAATAGTGCTGCTTGATCGGGACATGGTCCGTCAGCGGGCGATAGATTTACATGGCTCAGAGCATCATATGCTGGACTTCCTCAAACAAAAAGCAACCAGTCTAGAAGCGCAATATCAGGATCGCTGCCGCGCCAGGGAGGCCGGACAAACTGACAAGCGTTTGAGAAAGCCAACCCCAACGCAACCTACAAACGGACGCCCAGGGGACCCGCGACGGTACATGGCTATTGTACAAGCACCATACCTCAACCACCAGACATGCAAAGTTGATTTTGGGAGATTCTGTAGTGCATGTGCAAGATCGTATGCCGACCACCAATGGAGAAGGAGATATGTATCCCAATCTTTTGCTGAGCATCTCCACCAATGCGGTCAAGTGATTGATGGCTCCCATCAACTCCGATCAAGGAATTCGTCCACGTCAACATGATGGTCTCTCAGACAGCCCAGCCGAACGACCAGCTTATAACAACGATCAAGTACACCCTTTCCCCCTGTTATCCACCCGTCTGCCCACGATCTTAATGCCGTTTAACGATGCATAGGATCACGACCTGGCTTGACCATGTGCCTTGAGCAGTAGTGAGTCGAATCTGGAAGCTGATTCTGCTCTACGGGCGAGCATTTCACGTTTGTGCCTTGGCGTGCGGCGCATTGACGGAATTGTTCGAGCTTCTTGCAACCGCAGGTGTGCCTGCGCCAATCCTGTATACACATCTGTTTATTACCGTACTAGCCATTGGAACGAATCGCGATCATCCCGTTCCAGCATAGCTCAGACGATGCAGTGGACGGAGCAGGCACAGCAACGAGGCGCAAGTCTGCTGGCATACAGTCCCTGCACGGCGTGTGCTGCTGGCCATTGATACTGCGCCTCTACGCGCCTCGCTGTACCTTCGCGTGAAGCTGGTACTAATACCGTGTCAAGGTATTCCTCTTGCTCGTCGGCTCGTCGCCTATCCAATGAGGCCGTCACTCGCCTCCTTGGCTTCGTTTCTACAGCCGCTGAATCCTTCAACTTCGATCAGCATATATTCAAATATAGCTCAGATCTTCGTCTTCGAGACTCAGCGAATCGATGGTTCAGGTCCGCTTAGTGATCGGTAGTCAAGATGCGTTTAGTGTCCGGTCTGTTTGGCGATTTTCGGAAAGGAAAATTCACATTTGGGCCTTTCGGTCATACATGCCACAAGAGCATCCATTCGTCCCTTCTTGCGCTTGAAGTTTGTTCAGCAAGCCGAGAAGAGTGTGTGATGGAAGCAAACAACCACGTGCAGAACTTCTTTTTACCAGTGAACACCGGGCTCCTACAGGTACATGTAGTTCTTTCATGTGGCCATTGCCGGCAGTCGCCGACGAACGAGTTGTACCCGATGAGCACGTGAGGCTGCCAGGCCCAGGCCAGGGTGGTTCCCAGTCTGAGGACATTCTTTCCAGTTTCCCTCACAGACTTCTCTTGGCGCAGCATCATCGTTGGTGTTGCTTTACTTCTTTGTACCTACAGTACATGTGTACTTGATGTGGTCTGTGTCGTGTCTCATATTGCCTACAGCAGTAAGGTCTGCATGAGGAGAAGGTACAAGTTGCGTAGATACAGACCACCGACGTCATTCGCGTGGTGCCAAGTGGTGGGTGGCTCCTTCCAGGTTCAACACATGTCAAACACGCTTCACAAGAGGAAGTGGCAGTGACCAACCCACAACCTGCTTGCTGCAGGCACAGGGTCCAAGCTACCTCTGCACTAGTAGAGTAGGTACGATGGAGGTAGGAGGCAAGAGGTAGGCAGTAGGGAAGGAAGGGAAGGTAGGGCAGGTAGGGTTGTAGAGGAGCTGGAGCTTGTGTCTCACTCTCCTCCCTCTTGTCCCTCTTCTCCTTCTTCTTCTTATTCTTCCTCTTCTTCCTCTTGCTCCTCTACCTACTACCTACCACCACTGACATTCACACACTTCACCAACCAACTCACCTCACCTCACCCGCAAATCACATACCACTCACCAAACACCACACACCAACCTTCCCATCAGCCATGGACTTCCTCAAGAATGCTGCCGGCCAGTTCAGCGGAAACAACGGACAGCAGCAGGGCCATTCCAACCAGCAAGGTGGCATGGGCAGCAGCAGCAGCGAAGGACAGCAACAGCAGGGCGGCGGCGGCGGCGGCTTCCTCGGAGGCCTGACCAACAAGCTCAACGGTGCCGCAGGAGGTGGTGTCGAGAGCGAGAAGAACGAGGACTACCTCGACAAGGGCGTCGACTACGTCCAAGAGAAGTTTATGGGTCAAGGTGCTCAGAACAATGAGAGCGCTGTCGAACAAGCCAAGGATGAGCAGATCTCAGACTTTATCCGTGGACAGTTTAAGTCTCAGTACGTTCTCAGCTCATCACCGTGTACGCTGGCAACTTGATATATTGGGATATGCTGACTGTTGTCTAGGACTGGCCGCGACATGCCGATCAAGGACAAGCCCACTGCCATGGACAGGAACGTCGACTAAGCTGCGTTGGGGATGTGAGGTGATATCTCCCAAGGCTTTCGAGCTGCTCCGACTTCATCATGTAGTCTGTTGCAAGCTATGACCGAGAATGAAATGCAATGTCTCCAATCAATTGCATTCTTGTGCGCCACTTGTCCGGGTGATCGTGAAGCACTTTCTCTCACCAAAAAGTGCAGTCGTGTCAGTATGGACGTGTCATTACCCTCGCACCTTACGGCTCGAGACCTTCCTGCTTGGTTCGAAGATAATCGAAAATGTGTTGTGCTGACGGGTGAGTTGAAAACCAAAGTGCGCACTGATCGTGGCTGCCAGGAGCATTTTCCGGCGTATGAAGAGGTGGGAAAGTGAGTGTGCTGTAAAGCATAGTCAATGGCTATTCCGAGCGTATGACGCCCTCCTTTCTTGGCTGCAGCTAGAAATGGAGATTTTGTCAACACAATTTCGACCGATTCTATTTTCAACTCACACTCTACAATCATACCGTCCGACATGGACGGTACACTCGACTTCAGGCAAGGCGTCGCCATTGCACTTTGATGCAGCTGTGAGCCCATGTTTTCCGCCTTCAGCGCGGCCAAGTAATGTCCCAACCATAAGCTAGGGCAGGGCAAAGTACACCGTCAAGGAAATGATCCAAGCAGGCCATGCGACACGTGCCCGAGCCCATGGAGCAGGTCATGTCCCTGCAATCATGATCTGAAGCGTTCGCAGGAGAAAGTCATCTTGATTGGCCCTTTGGGCTTTGTTCGAGGAATGTACACATTCCTATCGGGCCCGAGATGCAGCCCTTCTCATGAGGGGACGAAAAAGATCTATTGCACCTCATACGAAAGATGTTGTGATGTTGACGAGGTGGAATGGCTGGTAAGATTATCGCGAAGTTGTCAATAGCCATGATCTGTTACAAAAAGGATCGTTGCGTCCAGCATCAAGTTCCTCCCAAGTCAATTCATATCCATCTGGACAACACCTCCCTGCAACATCGTGCCTCTTCCATATCATGGCTCCTTCGACATTCGCATCCTTGAGCGGTGCTCTTTTCGGCATGATTCAGCTCTCCAGTATGTCTTTTTACGCTATCAAGCAGATCGTTGTGATGATGATGATGATGCTGACTTCACTCGACAGACTCCCTCATCATCACACAGACGGTCCATCGATCCTTCTGCCCTGCAACAACCACCGCTTCTCTGCCAAGCTGCGGCTGGATCTCCACCAGCGGCTCAACAAGCATACCATATTGCTTTTCGACTTCATCATCACAAATCTCGATCGCGTCTTCGACAAGGACAGCGCCAGTCATCTCGATCACAGTCACACCACTGCCATCGACTCTCAACACCAATATCCTCACAACGACGGTAGTGTCGAGTGTCACAGCCACAGCCACCGCTACCACTCTGAGCACAGTCTATTTTCCTTCAGGATATAATTCAGCATCGAGCTCGTCAAGTACTGCTTCCACAGCCGCGACTGTAACTTCCATTGGAGATGGGAGCGCTCCAGGCTATGGTGGAGCATCGACGACCACCACCAGCATCACCTCTACCGCAACACCTCCAGGGTATCAAGGAGCATCAAGCTCATCCATCACAACCTCCACACTCACCACTTCCACCACCAACATCGGCGCTCCCGGCTACGGCGACCTCGTGACAACGACAACAACAACATCCACCTCCACCAGTCCCACCAACGCCCTCATAACTCCCAGCATAGTCCCCACCAGCCTCCCGACCTACTGCTACCAAGACGGCGCCCTCCTCAACGCCGGAGTCAACATCACCATCACCGACAACGCCGGCCAAGCCTACGTTCTCCTCTGTCTCAATTCCGGCCTCGACCTCCTCGGCGTCGGCTTATCCGGCATCGCCCTCGCCACCGTTTCCGCTCCCAATTCTGCTGATGATTGTTTGGCTGTCTGTGACGCCGAAGACGAATGTACGGGATTTGCGTTTCAGAGTATTGCCGGTTGGGGAATTGGACCGGGAACGTGTTTTTTGTATTCTGGAATTGGATTGTCGTTTACGAATTCTGAGTTGCTGAATTTGATTGCTTTTATTAAGTTGGATGCGTTGACTGGGTTGCCGTTGAGGAGGAGGGAGAGGAGGGAGAGCGGGAGGCGAGGGGTGATGATGGTGGATGGTGGGTGGTGAGGGGGATGAGTCAGGTGAGGGAGATGGTATGATATACTTTTTTTTTCTCCTCTCTTTTGTGCGGAAGGGAAGGGAAGGGAATTGTGGTACAAAATTGGGATGTGTGTGGAAGGAACCATGTATATAGTCCAAATCCTATTTATTAGTTTAGTTCTCTTTTTTTGTTACTACCTGAGTTACTACCTGACTATTTCGTTTTTCCATCTACCAGGTATACAGCAGCAGCATAGTTATACTCAAGTCGAAAGATTACTTCGCGCCAGGTCTCTTTTTTTCTTCCCACAGACAAAGATCAAAGTCGAAAATCAAAAGTAAAAATAAAAAAAGACTTTCCAAGGTAACTGACTGACTGATTTGACTTGTACACATGCAGGTAATGTATGTATGTAGTCAGTCCCAAGGAACTGCTACTAGATGACACATATATGTACCTAAGGTACCTACCCATCAGTCCATTAGTAGGTAGAGTCTTCTTTCCCGGTGCACCTAGGAGGTATGTATAATCGACATTATCAATAATTTGGTTCGACCCAACCAAATAAAAAAGTCATCAAGCAAAGCCTGCTACCATATTCAGATTTTTGCAAAAGTTTCTATGGTGGGTTTGATATATATATATATATCTATCTATCTCACGAGACATCGACTTGCGTTGCACCACTATAAAATCTTGATAACTCCTCCTCCTCCTCCTACAACCACAACCATCACCACAACCAAAAAATGCATCTCTCCCTCTCCCCCACCCTCCACCTAACCACAACCCTCCTCCTCCTCCTCCTCCTCCTCATCCCCCCCACCACCTCCTGGACCCCTCTAAAATCCCCCTTCAGCCTCCCCCTCGCAACCTTCCCGACCGCACACTGCAATCTCGCCTCTTCATCCTCAAATTTCGAATTCGAAAAACTCCTCTCTCTCTCCCCCCTCGCGTCCTTACGCAGTGGAATTTGTCTTCGACAAGGAAGTGAATTCCCCATTGGATCATTCATGTTTGGTCGACCGATGATACTCAACAAAGGGTTGGAGGAGAAATTTGCGGCGGAGGCGAAATTGGAGGTGCAGGAGAAGTGGTATCCAGAGTGTCAGATTGATGTTTTTGAGGATGGGGAGTGTGGGGGGGAGGCTGGGGTTGGATATGGGGAGGAGAAGAATGATAATGAGGAAGAGAATCAGGAGGAAAAATTTCCCAATTTCCCAATCTACACCCTCCCCGACGCAACCGGCACTCTCCCCCAACACAAAGAAACGCGCCTTCGAAAATGTCATTCCCTCCTCTCCCCCTCTTGCACTCAAAACCAAACCGGAAAATCCATCCTCCTAACCTGCCAACACGTAACCGACCACGTCCTTCCGCGCTGCGCAGAAAAGCGTGTTCAAGACGACATTGCCCAAAAAGCTCTCTATCGCACCTGTTATAAATTCGGTCGAAATGCAAAAGAGGGGTCGGCGGATCGAGAGGAGTGGTGTGCACCGTATTGTGGAGAGATGGGAGGGTTAGGGTTGCCGAAGCATTATGAACCGGGTTATGGACCGCAGTGTAAAGATTCGGTGGGGAATTGTGGGAATTTGAGGAATTGATAGGAGTTGTATTTTTCTTTTTGTGCTTTGGGCCGGATGGTTAGAGTTGCGATGGAAGGGGGCGGGGAGGATGGGATGGGATGGGAGATGTTGGATAGACGTATGATTGAAAAGGATGGAGGAGGAGGATGAGGAAGTGGAGGAGAAAGGGAATGTATCGTGAGAAGTCGTGGCAGACATTATGCGAAGAGGATGATTATTTTCCGCGTGACAAGCCAAGGGAAGAGAGAAGGAGGGAAATGATAGATTCCTCTAGCATGAGTTGTTTCGGACAGCACTGGGAAAGAAGTTTTTTTCGTATAGTAATGGTACAGTAGGTAGTTTGGTGGGGTGGGGTGGGACAACTACTGTTCTTGTTCTTGTTCTTCTTGCTTCTGGTGTGATAACGGGATTTTTTGTATTTGTATAACGGTGTCAGCCAGCAATACCTGTGGTGTGTCAACCAGAACACAACAAAGCCCTTGTCCGATTCGGAGAATGGAATGTAAAAGGAGCAGGGCCTTACACATGCCATACGGCATTCAGAACAAGTACTGCAACTCTGCATGTTTGGTTCGCGCACATGTTGTGTGATGCATTTGGGCACTTGGTGCCATCTCGACATCACTTCATGAGTGTCACGTGACCTCAGGAGTCATGCTTCTTCCCACCGGTTTGACCTTCCGTTCACCCTAAACATTTCACTCGAGTCTTTTCCCTCTCAACGTGCACGCATCGGGACAGCGGCCGCAGCAAACGTCTCATTGCATTGCGTATCATATATCGGCCGTTACTGACACATGCAAACTCCATACAGCCCATGTTCTGTGCTCTCATCGTAGCCTGCTCTCCCATCACTCGCCATAACATGAAACATTTGACAAAAGAGAAGCCTTCCTGCAGATGCTGTTGCAACCCGTCGTGCACAGCCATTTCCTGCCGCCATGATGTGTATGTGATGATATTCCTTCTTCGTGCCTTGTGGGATGCCCTCCTGAACGCCTCGCCAAATGACGCAAATAATTACAATGTCTCCTCGAGTATAGCAAAAGGGTATCGCGCGCGCGTGTGTGGGGTGAGCAGACGATGACAATTATGTAACGTGTAGCAGCGCCGCGATAAGTGGAGAAAGGAGTGAGTGAGAACTGATATGGTGTTAGCTGGTGGTTGTTGGTCATGTTGCACCCACGAGCATGATTGCACTCACACATGGTCGACTACGTGTCGATGCTCCGGTTCGAGCCTGAGCCAACGTAATATGTTCCCTTGACGGCAGCGCTGATGCCCACACCAAGAGCAACAGCAACACCGACAATGAACAGTGCCAGCATGATCTTCGCAATCAGCTTGCTCCGACTACTCATTGCAGTCCATTTCTCCCGAATGGGATTCAGGACCTTGATGCCCTTGTTCTGCCGTCTCTTCTGTTTCTCAGCCTGGTACTTTTGCTTCAACGTCTGCTTGCTCGGCCACATGGTGCATTCCTTGTTGTGGTCGACAGCGAGACGTTTGGAGAAGGGATTTTCATCGTCTGAGAGAGGAGTCAGAGGTGCGTCGTTACCAGACTCGAGATCCTTTTCGTAGACGTCGAGGCGAGACTTTTTCGTAGCTGCAGGAATGGCCTCGTGCGATGCAGGTGGGTGGGTGTAGAATGGCGATTGCACCGGCGCTCCGCTTCCATAGTCGTGCGTCAGCGATTCGCGTGAAGGCTGCGGCGTGATGGCAGGCGAATGAGCCATTGCAGGGGGGAGTAGTGATGGCGAGCGCTGCGGCTGTAGCTCCTGCTCCGTAGCAGGGACGATAGTCGCTCCGAATGTGGTTGAGGCCATGTTCGCTGGAGGGGAGTTGGGTGGTCGTTGGTCCTAATGACAGCTGTCTATTTCCAGGGCGTCTATCTCGATGTCGTCTTCGAGATTGTCGAGGTCGATGTAGTAGACGGCACTAACATCAACTGATAGTGCAGAAGGTTGTCGTTATGTGCGTAGCTCGAAAGGTCCAGATCAAGTCGAGGCGCAGAGGACGGGCTTCCGGAGCAGGAAGTGGCCAGGCGAAGGTGTCGGTCCAACGGTTCTCGTAGCTCGTATGGCAACTGCTACCGCGGCTATGCCTCCTGGTACAGGTCGTATGTACAGTAACGTTCGTGACTTGTTACTGGTGTCGACGAGGAGTACGTGGGCGACAGGGAATGGTGACAGCGATGATGGTGGTGAGATGCTGAGGCCGGGACGAGGGAGGGACAGGCCGTGTTTCAAATGTTCCAGGGAGTAGAAGGTAGAATTGGGAGAGGCAGACAAGACAGCAGAGGAGGCAGACGAAGCAGAAGAAGAAGAAGAAGCAGAATAAGAAGTGAGACTAGAGAGCTACGAGCAATATAGGGTTTGCGGCAGACAACGAATCAACGATGATTCTCCAGTACCTAATTATATTATTATTCCAGCTCCCGGCGATTTCCCCCCTTCAAATTCACCCTGAATCGGGTCTGGATTAGACTGTTTGTAGTAGATGTGTTGATAGTATCAGGTGAGCAGTTCCCATGCTTTGTAGTTAGTTATAATATCACTGAGCACTCCAGTAGGCACATTTGTTGGCGTCTACAGAATTCTCATGTCTCAGTCTCATGCAGCGACAGATGCCAATCCCAACCTATCACAAGGGAAGCGTCCCGCCCCGGGGGAACGTTCACTCTAGTGGGTCCTTATCCTGGCTTAGGCTGGCTTTAAGGGGCAAGCTGGAGAGGTTCACAACAATTCTCCACGGAGGCTGGAGGCTTGATAGAAGGTACAGGTTACAGGAAGCTAGAATGAGAGATGTGGAGAGTACGAGACTTGCGAGACTGGCGAGTCGAATCATTCGATGCATCCATCATGCATCATGCATGGCGTGGAGAAGCAGGCCAATTAATCAGTTTTTGGCGAAAAGAAATGAATCTAGAGCGAGGAATGTTCCATATTGCATATGCATACTAGCATGAGTTTCTATCATTGCCAGTTTATTTACACGATAACAGACTGTACAGTATGAATACGGTGAGAAAAGCAGTTGAGAGAAGAAGAGGTCATCAATCATCATCATCATCATTATAGCAAGTAAAAAACCGTTGAAAATGGCATCTTTAGAATGAGAAAAAAAAAAGACAATCTCCATTATTCGCTCGTGCCATCCATGCACACGTTTGATGAGACCACGCGCAACCTGCAGCGAGTAATTTTTTGTTTTTTTGCCTTTTCCTCTCTCTTTGCTTACTCGTATTCGATCCCACCACAGAAACTCAGAAACCTCTCTTCTTCTTCTTCTTGTTCTTCTCCTCCTCCTCCTCCTCCTCTTTCGTCGTCATGCCCGTTGAAGACGTACCAAACTTTGGACCAATGATGCCGATGTCTGGTAATGTTGGCCTCCCTTTCCCCTCTGCTTAAGCGGCGAGTCAGTCACTTGAAACAGGCACGGGAAAGCAGAATCAGGTCAAGATCGACAGGGACACAGGAACAGGAAGTGCAAGAAGTACCTCCTATTCAGGTCAAGCGATCCCAGAGTCCAGAATCCCAGCGCTCTCTATATGAATATTCTACACGTACGGTATCTATCTCCGACGAACTGAAAGCTACCTCCACCTTTGATTAAAATCGCGTGCGGGAGCGCATTTTCACGTGGGCAATTACTGCCGGGCGCTGACTGGCAAACGAACGATTTGCCACTTTTCAAAAAAAAAAAAAAAAAAA
>MWSN01000279.1:0-16600 GCA_002116345.1 Mycosphaerella sp. PB-2012b Mex 2-1-2
GGTTGGTTTTCTATCGTTCTTCCTAATTGGGCAGTAGTGTGGTATATAGTTCCAACACATATTCTCGTGTATTGTCGACAAGCCGCTGTAAAGAGTATGCCAATTTTGAGCAGTTGAATAATTTTGTATAAATATTTGTATAAAAGATGCGAGCAAACTCAACTATCAACTGCTTCAAAGCCGACTAAAAGACTATATAACAAGCCATCCTAGCATCTTGGCAATTGAGTATACAATCCGATACAAACTAAGTGCACGGATAATACATAAGGTAGGGAAGCTAGTAATTATTCAGCTTTTGCAGAAAGAACTTCAGCTATACCGACATACATTTCTAATACTACCTATACATTCATTTTCTTTTTATTAAAGAAGTACCAGACTTCTATAACTTGAATAATTCTAATTATATTCGAGTCCTACGACTTGAGAACAGCCCTAAGCAAACAGTATAACTATTTATTAGTAAGTCTATATAGCCTCAACCTATGCTGCTGTTGTTCTCTTCTTCTTTATCCTCGCGGCCTAACTATAGCTGTAGCGTAAACGTCTCTCTTTCATACCTACCCAAGAAACGAATACCGCTACAGAAGACCAGATGACTATCAATCTATACTGCATTTCTTTCTGGAGTTGTCACAGTTAGGAATCACGCTCTTCAACGCTGCCTTTACGAGAGAAATAACCACCGAGACAAAAAGGGCGAGGCTTCGAGGGATTGTCTCGAAGAATGACGGAATACTAAGGTATCCTCTTACGACAAGGCTGTTAATCTTATTATTGTTGTTCGCAGTAGGACATTCTCTCGCTCTTTTACCTCCTGCCCCTGGACCGTTGTTGCTTTTTGGCAATGGCTTGGAGGGGAAGAAGAAGAAGAAGAAGCTCCTTTTGTCTCCCATTTCCCATCCCCCTGCCCCCTCTCTGTTGTAGTCGCCGTGGTTGATCGCCATGTCGAAGTTCAAGAGCGAATCTGGCTGTTCGACGCGAGTCTTCTCACTCCTCTTCTCTCCCCGTAAGATAGCCATCATATTCACGATCCACTCGCACGCCATGACCATCCAGCGTCCGCTCCAGAAGCCCATAGCGGTTACCGCTCACAACGTCTCGTCTGGAGAGCAGCGAGCAGGAGATGGACCGTGCAGAGAGGGCCTTGGGTGCCATGGCAGCCTTGCTGCAGCACTAGATGCTGAATCAGCACAAGTGCATGCAGCAAACAATTGAAATTCACACATAGCTCGCACACACACTTTTTTCGTCTTCTTGATAGTTATACCAACAAGGAACAACCACAATCTTGCAAGACACACGTCGCCGCTCCCAGAGACACACACACGCACGCAAACACACACAAGCAGCGGTCGAACAAGGGCTTGTAAACCTACCATCAGAAAAGCAGTTTCCATACCCAGTCGCATCATCATGGATGACGCGGTAGGTGCCAAACTCGAGTCATCCACCTCCACCGTGCCGCTCATGAACTGACAGCTTGGCAGACATTCAACAAGGTCAAGGCCGAGAATGCGAGCAAGGTCAGAGAATTGCTAGAAAAACAAACAGCAATTATCAAGGGCAACGAGAATTTGATCGTGGGGTTCACCCGCGAGACTCTGAAAGAGGCTACAAGCCTTCATGACAATGAGCCAGACCGGGAGAGGTTTGTGCAGAAATCCCTCATGGGTTTCTGGCTTTCTCTCGGTCTGGGAGAGTGAGGGCTGCGAGACAGGGCATCGGTGGGACTTTGGCGCAGAGACAAGATGCCGCCGCCGTCACCACCACGCTGCTGAAGCTGGAGGCAGTTCACGTCGACGAGGTGCCAGGTACAACAGAGAACAGAAAGATACTGCGTTTCTGAATATCAACGGGCACCAGGCAAACGTGCTTTGCGACCATGAAGCATTGCCATAGAGCTTGAATCAAGGCTAGACTAGCCCTTGTCTTGAGCGCAATGTCACCTCTCATGCTTCGAGTCTCGTCTTTCTCCCCAAGCCTCGCGCCAGATGTGGCCTGGTTCTCGTGCCTGTGCCGTGACTGTTCACGAGATCCACCGTGAGTAACACGAAAGATCATGTTTCCATCTTCATCTATCCTCAACCGCGACATAGAGCGGAAAACCCACGGTTTCTCGCCGTGAGATAAGTCTAGTCATCCGTCAAATGATCAGACAAGCCAGACCAGAGCTGCTCCCATCCAGACTTGATCGTGACGGTGCAAGAGAGTGGCGCCTGGGCTATACGTCCTCTGCTTCCCGAGATCTAGACGCTCCTCCATAGCAACGCGTCGTCGTGTGCCCATTTCCAGTGAATATCGGCCTCAAAACACATCGACTGTGTGCAGTGCCAAGCCTCAATGCAAGTTGCCTCACCCCCTTTCGCACTTCGAATTTCTTGGCACGACCACAACTCTTTCAAGCAACAACAACACCACAACACCACAACATCATCATCGCCCAAGAACACTTGCATCAGCAGGCAAAGAGGCAAGTAACCATGAGCGTGTGACAAATGTCCACTGTGAGCGTGAATCTCCTCTGATGAATGAACAGTTTTTTCTTTTTTTTTGTCGGCCAACTCAATCTCTTTCCACATCTTCGCCCCTCAAAAGAAAGCAAGACCACCAAGCCACCGCAAGACATGCCGCACATCATCGTCGCTTGCCAGTGCCCCCAGGAGCTGCATAGCCCCGGCGAGGTCAAAAAGTGCAAAAGCGCAGGCGCCGTTTTGCAGTGGGAGAGCCTGGCGAGGCAGATCCAGCGCAAGATCAAGCGATGGTTTCGCCGCAGAGAAGAGCGGCGCAAGTGGGAGAAGAGCATGAGGACACCATACTCGCTCGACGGGAGACGATTTGAGTGCACGCCAAGACCTTTCGTCTCTCCTGCGCCGGCACCATACCTTCATCACAATTTCGACAATGACGCGCTGACTGCGCTGCCACTATACACCGTCGGGTGCCAGGGGAGGGCAGTGTAGAAGTTCGAGAGAGGGGAGGACGACAGAGCTGGACGTCCGCAAGTACGCCGCCGCGTGGAATTTCTCCTCATCGCCTTTCCAGTTCAACCATGTAAGTTGCATTTTTTCCCACCCATCACCAGCGATCAATGATGAACACTTTTCCGAACAACGAGATGCAACAAATGGCATTGCCCGCCGCGGAGTGCTCGGAGGGGGAAAATCCTAGTAGTGTAGTATCTTGAAGAGAGTCAAAACGAGCACTTCGAAGGGCTGCCAGCAGCGGATCATGTTCGCCATCCAAGGCAGTCATAGCTCACCTACTACGGTAGGATACTAGGTTGACTGACCGAGGATCACCCATCTGAAATGTCGCAATATTCACTTCACCGTCCGAAAACGATATTCCAAAGGAGCTCATGCTGACATTAAACAACCAGCAACACGCTACAGCCAGCCGCTCGCGGCTCTGTGCCCTTTTCGCTTGTTTTGCCTGCGCACCATTGAGTGCCGGGCTCGTGGAGAGGCGTGCATGCGTAGGTTGAATGCGCAGCGAAGCTCCTCGCCCTTATGTCATTGCCATTTTTCATCATGGATCGTGGTCTGGCCGAGCCCATTCACGACATCAAGACGCGCTTCCGCTTCGCATACCCACAATGATCTCGGACATCTGCTCACTCGTGATACCACGGACACGATTCCGTGCTTTGGCAGCGCAGGAAGCCGAGAATTAGATGGCAACACCGGCGGATAGAAATGTCCAGCCGAGTACGCTGACATCGTTCCAGCAGTTGCGTGGGCGTGTTGTGCAACATTGGCATAGCGGAGAGAAGTACGCCAACAATAGATACACCTCTGCACAGAACAGTACTCGGCAATCTACTTCACCAATTTTCGATTCTCCTCTTGCGCTACTTTCAACTTGTTTCAGCCTTGTTCTCCCCTCCGGGTCAACAGCCAGAGGAATTAGCAAAAAGCGTCGCAGCTTGAACAACGCAAAGTGACGACCTTTCAGCAGATACAACCGCAGGGACCATTTCCACGTATTCATCGACATGTGTGTACAAACTTGGGGTTTGTGTAGCAAGTTCGAACGTGGGGGGCAGGATTGCCGAGACTGTGTTCAGACAGAACCCCCGCAGATCCGGCTATGCGATCTGGTAGGAAGCATACACCGGAAGCATATACCAGAGGTGGAAGTACCAAATGTAGCTGCCCCATTGTGAATCAACATTCGTTCACCCACCGAGCAGGAAATGCTACATGGTGGGTGCTGACAGCAGGTCGAATCGGACGGTGGCCGAGGGATATGTTGAAAATTATGCGACTCTTTTGCGTGCCCAATGGTCCACCTCGAGTAAACGACGGAGGCGGCCACGTTTGTGGCTTTGATTGATGCTGGACAAATCGACCAGAGTGCACAAGGAGCTTGCCAAGATGCGTGACAGGCCCACCATACAGAGGAAAAGTTCCGTCATGGACAAACATCCAGAGCCCATTTTCGATGACCACCTCGTTCCAAAGCGGCATGCAGCTGGATCGTGGCAAATGAGCTCAGAAAGGAATCTTAAGGAGCTCCGCAGCATTTAGGCCACTAAGCCAGACGGCGAGAGCTTCCTCGCTGGAGACTGGAACGTGAAGCGCGTATGATGCGTGACATCCGTACTTCGCTGCAACAGAAGCAGTTGGCTCACAACAACCAAAAGTGGAACACCCCAAGCAATATCAATCTCGTCTTCGACCAGCATATATCGTCACGAGCTTCCAAAATCCCGGTCTCCAAGGAGTCGACACACAACCCGACAAGAGTCTACCCACGATACCTGAGCCATCGGCTCAGATCGACCTCGCATGCCCCATCCATTCCGGCATCTGTAACGTCGCGCACCTGAGCTCACAGCAGCGCAAGATTTGACCACGGTAGTCATCGAACACTGCTGGCCTCGTAATGTTTGGCCGGGCCAAGAGGCACACCGGCAGCAGCGACGCAGGAATACAGGTCTCAGCTCTTCTCCTAGGGGCAAGCCCTGCCTGGGCTTGAAGCTCCCCAGTGTCAAGTCCAAAGCGAAACGCGTCGGCAGGCAAGTCGGGTCGCTCGTGGTTTGATTCTGAGTTGCAGCACCAAGACTCAACAGCAATGCGCCGTCATCCACACTCACACAATAATGGTGAAGCTAGGTTGAGGCCAAAGAATCCAACACCTTCAAGGCCACCGCAGCCGAACGTGCAATGTTCAGAGAAGCCGCAGCAGAGTGTTCGCTAGCAGATCAGTCAGCAAAAGGAAAAATGTCCGAACAGCTGCTTTGCTCGAGATGAGGTGGAGCCGATCAAGCAAGGGAACCGAGGTGTTGCACAATCGTTCCCATTCTAACACGAAAGATTAGCCGTGTCGAGGTGTCAACGATCACCAACACTTTGACGCCACGCCCATGCGTCAGCGAGAAGCGTGAAAGGATGTTCAAAGAAGAAGATCCGGAACTCAGCGACCCCCTCGCCAATTCAAGTCGAACTGTGATGGATATTTCATTACATCGCGCCGAAACAAATGCATTCCGGGCGAGCCGGCTACGTGCGAGAGGGACGAGTCTCAGCACAAAAATGAAAACAGAGAAGAGAGAATGAAGTCTTCAGTCGGGCGTTGAGGCTCGCCGACAGCAATGACGGGAGCGCTGGAATTGACGCCAAAGTAATGTGTCTTGGCATCAGCGAGCGTCTACCGGGGACCTGTGTAGGACTTGCAGCGGCCGGAGCTCGCATTCGTCGAAGTGAGAGGAAAGAGGGAGGCTCTGCGAAGACGTCCGCCCGAGCGCTACCCACCCATAGTGGGAAGAAGGCTGATCAGCAGGTCCGAGAGCTTAAGCCGGCCATGTTAAGGCTCACGGCTGTCCGATGCACGAGCGGTGGAGTGTGAGATGAAGGGAAGAACTTGCAGCAGCATCAGCACTGAGACGTCTCCGGCTCCGGCATTGCGAGAAGCAAGCTGAGCAGAAGCAGGGGACTTGCACCGGCCGCCAATGCAGCTCACGGATGCCCAAGTGTAACGCGTGGGAGAGAAAGAAGGGCCCGCGCCAGACCTGGGCCTGCTTCTGATTACCAGTCCACAAAGCAACATGGCCGAACAGTGCTTCCCAATGATGCTGCGGTGGCCCAGGACGCCGTTCACAAGCACGATCATATGTGCTGATATCTACATTTTGAGATATCATTGCGAACTAAGTTTGCCAGCATAATAGCTCAGTCGAGTCGGCCATGTATGCCTTGATGGAGACCGTACCTAATTGGAAAGACGAGGTGAAATTTTGCTCGTGTGGTTGCTGTTGTCGCGAGGCCGGTATCCTGCATGCCTCGACTACAGCACCTCCTGGGAGGCCAAGCCTGTCAATACATGGCCTTGCGGGATACCAGACGTGGCATACCGCAAGCTGATAATTACTACCCACTTCCAGAACAATGAATGAGTCTGCTGGTCAGCTCGTGTGTGTTGCTGAGTGTGCTGGAAGCTAGAAGCAGCAGTGCAGAGTACAGAAGTGCTGAACTGCAGAAGACAGCAACAACCAGGGCAGACTGTGCTGGCTGTGAAGTGGGGTGTCTGAATCCAAAGGAGAGTGGCAGTCATGTCGCCGGCCGCTATCGGGTTGCGCGGTGAGGTGGTTATAGCGTGCTCTGTGGCATGCGCTGAGGTTGTCTGTGGAGTACTCCTGCCATATTGCTGACTCTTTCTGCCCGAATATTCATTGCTGCTGATACTGAGGGTCCAGGACGGCGGTAAGATGTTGATCTCACTGTCGTGGCGGTGGTGGTGGTGGACCTGGCGGTGCTCGGCGAATGAATGCTGATGGAACCAATGTGCCTGATACGCCTGTCAGCGGCACCAGCGGATTGCAAAACATTCGATGGGCCTACTGGAGCATCTGGTGCTGATCACAAGCTGCCTCTGGCTTGTTTGAAGGCCGCTGAACTCGTCGTCGTTGCCTCAGGGGAGCCTGGGTGGCTGCATGCCTCTCGCCGGCTCCATGTCCGCCATGGTTGTGCGTTTCTGGCGATGGAGCGGCAGAATGAGGAGACTCATCAAAAAGATGACATGTGACTGCTCTGGCGATGCCCAGCAGCGTTGATGGGAGCGGAAGGTCGCTGTGGTGGAGGTGAGGTCGGGAATTAGAACTCTCATATGGTTGCTCCACCCCGGTCGCCAAGATGAGCAGATTCTTAGTTTTACTTCCACCTCACCTCATGCATCTGCTGGTCACCGACAGCTGTCGAGGAAGACAGAGCACCGCCAGCGATTGTGAGAGCGCCGAAGAAGCATCAAGAATCCACTTGAATGTCCGCCAGGCTTGTACGGGTTTCTGCGAGCGCAATGTATAGCCTATCGGACGGAGCAAGGACAACCGCGGCAATGTTGAGAGTTTCGCGCAGGCATGTCAACAGCAGCAGCGGGCACGATTGCTACAGCATACAGAAGACAGTCGAGATTACAGTATAGGGGTAGCCAAATCAAGAGCCGGCACATATATATCCCTGATATCCTCTAGCCAAGATGGTCGTGTCAGCTGAGGAGCAGGACTTGTGAGAGGAGCAGATCACAAGCAAGAGACGGAGCCAAAAGTATGCTGCACTCGATCGTAACAAGCAAAAGGAAACATCTAGACCCAATAACCAGACACCTGAATGATTTGTAAAACACTTTTGGAGGTGTTGCCTGCCTATCCCCGCCCAAATGACGGCGAAATGCTGATTTTCTCCAGACAACGCAAGTAATGAAAAGCAGGTCAGCATAGCGAATGCTAACGTAAGACGGCTCTCAGTCACCTTAGCGTGGAGCCATCCCTCTGCGTACGGTCTTTGCCTCGGCTTCGTGCGAGACGACACATGTCACGTTCTGAGACATTCCGGTAAATGTTGACTCTCAGGCACCGACAACACACCACGAACGACCCCATCTATCGATTCACGCGCTTCCAACACAAGGAATCATAAAATCCCGGTTCTTTTATCTTCTGCCTCTGTTCCACATCAGCACCAGCTGTTCTTTTGCCTCTTTCAGACTCGTACTGCCATTTGACGAGCCCTCTCACTGGGACAATCATCACCCGGTATCGTTGTATTCTCTCCTAGGTCGCTGGTCAGCGCCCCCTCTCATTCCCATCATCGGACAGCCGAAACTAAAAGCCAGCGTTCCGCGACCTTGAATTTTCTAGTGCAGCACCTGCTTACGGGACGATTGCCTTGTACGTCGCATACGAACCCAACTGGCAGAACCTCGTCACTTGGCTCAACTCATGTATCAAAGTAATCTACCAAAGTACATGCCCACAGACCTGGCCCACAAAATCGAAGGTGATCGCCTACAGACTGTAGCGTGGTTGTTCAAAATCACGGAGCAGTACTTCAGATGCGACGATCAAGCTTTCGACAAGACCATTATGTCTCATCGTGGACACCTTATCCGCGATGATCTTGGATGGTCTCTTGACCACGTGAACGATGTTGAGGACGACGATGAAGGAATGGACTTCTTGGATGGGGCCAAGGACAATCACGAAATGGCCACTGCGAGGGATGCTCAACTCTGTGCAGTAGCAGAATCACCAGCTAGCAGCTCGATACTGACCTCTCCGAGTCAATACCAGGATCCTCGAGAGATTGTGTCTCCTAGCTTCCTCACCATGGGGCACAGTATGATAGAGGTTGATAAGCACGAAAAGGAAGATGATTCTGACTATGATATGGACGGCGATGATGACACTCTCAGCAACCAGGAAGAGCCACCAGGACGACTCGTGAAACGCCAGAAGACGCAGAAGGATGGATTTGGTCGTTGAGCCAGTGGGGGTGCAAAGAATGAAGAGGCCGAGCTGGAGTTGATTCCCGGCCCTGTCTCCTGCTTTTCTATTTGGACTGGTTGAGGTCTGCCTGGGTAGCAAGTGGCCTGGTGTTGATGGTGCTCGGCGAAAGGTCTTGTTCTCAGCTGAGTCCGAATGTATCTACGTACGCCGGCATAGCTTTGCTTCCACCATCCCACCAGAGCCTCAAAGCCCACGTCCATTAGGACGTCAGACTTGATGGCCCCGAAGGGCCCTGCTGAAAGGGATAGGCCACGGTTCTTGCGAACCGAGTCAGCGCCTGCAAGCAGGATACATGTACCCAAGGCTAACGTGCCTCGGCCATCTCGACGTCGGAGCCGCTGCCCCTCGACGCCTTCTCCTCCGCCCGCCTCTTCTTCTCTTCCATCCTCTGCCGAATGTGCCTATGCGGTCGGCTCTGTGGGCCCCTTGGCCTCGCCCTCGGCTTAGCGTAACCGGACTCCGGCCGGTCCAAGATAATTTCCACGTCCGATGGGTCAATACTCCCATCGGACGCCGCGTCCTCCTCTTTCTCCTCCTTCTCCTCGCCGGAACACTCTAACCTCCTCTTCGGCCTCACTATCAATGCAAGATTGCATTGGTCACCCCGGAGTCCCAATTCACCCAGAGAACGAGCCAGATCCTCGTCGTTATCTATGCCGTCGGCTACCAGCACGTGCGAGAGGGAGAGTCGCTGCTGATAGGGCTTGATGGCCCCCTCGAACGCCGTTTCGATGAGATCCATGATCTCGAACACCATCGTTTCTGTGGTGCACCGGAACTTCAGTTTTTCGAGGCCTGGGTTGTGCACCCATACCGTGACGACGGTGGGCGCGGTTGTCGACATGGTCGGGGGGGGAGGAAAGACAATGCGGCGTTGGTGGTGGTGCTGGCGGTGTGGTGTTCGTGGAGTCGAAGCAAGTATGCGGCCGGGGCTTTGCGGTATACTTGAGAAGAGAAAAAAAGGAAGAGGAGAGGAGAAGGAGGGGGAAGTGTGTGGAAGTTTTGTTATTCAGGCTTCGTCACATGACTGCTGGAAACAAGATTCTACCTGATGTTGACCTGGCAATTTGCCTAAGGCTGTTTTCTCTGAGCTTCTAGAAGGAGGAGATGGGATTTCACGCAGCATGGGAGTACTCCAGTTCTACATGAGATGCGCTGACAGCGCCCTTTCGCAAGCAGACAAGTCAAGAAGAGATCATGCAGACCAGCCCGAAGCGCAGCGAGACGATCCCTTCAATCTCGCTGTGCCGAGAGCCAGTTTCTACATACCTTCTTGTGCCAAAGTCCTGAGGACTCGAAAATACCGCTAGTATACGTGCCTTCCTCCTCCCATGAACTCTATGTAACCCCAGACGACCAGCGAAAAAAAAAAAACCAGCTTTTGCGGTCAACTCCACTGCACATATGTACTCGACCCCTTTTGGGTCTTTTCACCATGATCTGCTCCATCATCATCTACAAACTTATGATAATCCACCACGTTACCTGCGTGCCCAGCGAGCGGGCGTGGATTTCACTCCACAAAATTTAAGGTTTTAGTCGCGCGTCCTGCTTTTAGAAGCATTTTTGCGTCGCGGGTAGCGGACAAAATCGAGTGAAGATGATGAGCTTGGGTAGAGAATGATCATTTGTAGTGAATTGCGTGTTGTTAATCTGTTCTGATGGTTGCAACTTCATGGATAATGCTTTTTGTGTCGAAAAGAGGGGGTGGAGGAGGGACGCGGCTTGGAAGGACTGTTTACACGGGACGCGACGCGCTGCGGAATTAGATTTGCACTAAGTGGAAGAGGATTGGAAGTGAGTGCACAGCGCTGTTAGGAAACGCGTGGAGCAATCAAGTGCCTCGACTACTGTGACTGTGTGGGACGCGAGAAAAGTACTCGAGGATACAATGAGCTATCCTGAAAACCCCAATTTCTAGGCTACGCGCTTTGTGGCAAGAATCCTCACACGACGTCCTTGTTGCGCGCGCGTTGCTAGACCCAGGCGCCACGTTACAACGAGCTCTGCGTTGACGAGATTGTGTGGAGGGTCGTGAGCTCAAGAGTAGCGATGGTCTTCATGGCGAAAGGACGACAGGAACGGGAGTTATGCGAGACTCTGACTCCAAAGTGGTGATGAGAGCAAGTACTATAATGGCGAACCGTCAGTTGGAATGAAAGGAGCGAGAGCAGCACGCTTGGCATATGTGGACTTGCGCAATTAGGTCTGATCGTCATGTCTCTCCAAGCGTGTTTGCGCCGTCCGCATTCGTGATGGAATCATTGATCTTTTCCAAGTCCTCACCATGCAAGCAGCGCAGCCTCTCTCTCTGAAGCCAGGCTCATTGTTGACATCCAATGCCATTTCTTGCTTGATGGCGCGCCCCTCGGCAGGCCAGTGGAACAGAGGAGCTGATGGTAGGCCTTCCTCATCAGGCCATAGCAGTGCGCCCCCTCCCTTCCCCCGTTCTTGCTCTCGCCGCCAGCATCAGTAGGCTTGAAAGCACTACTCGCCCCTGATCAACTGCGCATCCCTCCATGCTCGCCAGAGTGCTCGCCTCGTCGTCATCTCTACTCGTCTCTCCTCCTGTCTGCGTCGCCGTTGCGCTTGTATCCAGAGCTCAAGGTCTCGGCGGCCATAGACCGCTTGGTAAAAGCGGTGGTGCCCTGGATAGAGCTCATGAAGTGGGCTGAGTGGCCTCACCAAACGGAGTCGGTTTTCCCTAAGGAATCGAAACCGCCGGAGCTCGTTGTGCAGCCATTCTCCGCCGCGGCCGTTCTTGGGCGCCATTGCAAGCTGTTGGATAATGAAAGAGGATAGTGGAAGAGAGTTGGATTGATGCCAAGCTGTTGAAGTCGATGTGGATGTTGATGTTCCTTCCTCGCGTTGAATGTTGTGGATAGAATATCATGAATTGACCCCTGCTAGTGCGCACGGGCATTTTGTCACAATAAAAACACTCTCACACGTGTTTCTGCTTCTTCCTTTCTCTTCTATCATTTTCTTGTTCTTCACTCATTTTTGGGCCAACTTCACTCACACCGCCGCTGGCGACGATCACGACCAAATACTAACATTCGACGCTCTCTACGAGATGGCCTCTCGTCGGTCCGGGTTTTGCCTTTGTGCCCCTGATCAGACCACGGCCTCCCTCGAGTTGGTGTCAAGAGGGTAATTCATGGAAGTTGGCCTCTTCTTCCCCCTTTTGTACCCCACGGGACCGGTTTGTCGTGGGTCTAGATGCGTGTGCTCAGGACATGGCAAATCATTGTGCAATACTCTACCAGTCTCGTATGGTGTTCTCGCAATACAATGATACGAGACCTGGAGTGTTCGTGATCATTCCCTTCTGGGTGATCCGCACATAGATCAATGCTCGAAGAGACTGCTGTTCCCTTTTTGCTTTTACTCATTGAAACGTACTTTGTCACCTCAGGCACATGTGGCCTCCAGCACAGCACCGTCCGATGGATTATAGCGCTGTGTGGGCAGCGCGGGTCGCAGTCTCATCGGGCAGAGCTTTGGGAAGTCTTGCCGTCGTGGCAGCTCATATGCTGTCGCCGGTAACGAGGACTTGAAGCTTACATATCTCTTCTCTTGTACATAATTATCTTTTACAAGTCTCTCCCCTCTCATCTAGCCTGGCTTCTTCAACATCACCGCGCCGCGACATCTCCGCCAACCGCCGTATATGGGGTCCTGCAATAGCACCTCTGCAACGCTTTCTGACCCTTCTCTAGGCGAGCACGCATAAATGGAGCTCACCAGACGCATCTCCTCGCAACCGTCGTGCTCGGCACATGGCATCCTCAAATACCATTGAGGTCAGCCGCTATCGCCTGCTCACGGGATATCTTGACGGTCCAGTCGTTTTGCAATCGAGAGTACAGTCATTCTCGCTGTGACGTCGAAAGTTAGAACTCCCCGATCCTCGAAAATGGTCTTCTGCCACTCTCTACCTCCGCCTGCCTATGGGAAACGAGCGACGCAGTCTCCGCCGATCGTTCCTAGAAGCGCGCTGCTCAGCTCTGGCCTTACCTTGGTACGACAGCGGCGCCTCGTCCTAGCCTCACGAGTCCCCGCGTAGTTGTTACTAGAGAAGGATGATTTGACAGACATTGGAACACTGTTGGGCGTTCGTTAAGGTTCAGGGGCTGTATGATACACCTATCTTACTCTCATGGGACACTTGCAGCGGAGAATTGTGGCTGTAATGTGAGTTGGTCCAGGAATGCTAAGCAGCCCTCTAGGCTTAGCAGTTATCGGTCTATAGTAGGCGCTTAAAGTGTCTTGCGACTCGAGAGTAAGAGTAGGATCTCAGTCTAAAGCGCTAGTAATCGTATATTTTACTATTGCTATACGCGGGTACATCGCAACTCGACGCGGTTGATATGAAGTTACTGTTTCCTGCCAAGGCTTTCCGTGTTTCAGAGCTAGCTATACTACTCTATTTGAACTTGAATTTCACTCCTTCTTCTACTTCCTCCTTTTGAACTTTTCCGTTGTCTTCTTCCGCCTTCTTCCGCCTGGGAACTCGTATACATTCCGACCGAACTGGCCCCCGACCACAGAGCAGTATTGCGAAGGACAGCTGCAGCACTGCACTGCGCGACCCGACAATCTTCAATGTATTCTATGGATGGTAGGACCAAGTATCAACTTGGCCGTCCTAGGAAGAGATAAGGTATAAGGGAGAAGAGCGCATTGCGACCGCCGCCCCGGCGGGAGATTTGCACTGGGCGCCCGAAGCCCGAGTGGTTCATTCGTGAATGCATTTGGCGCCGAAGGAGTCTGTGGGTAATTGGCCGTTGGTCACCATTATTCGCGATGCACTTGGGGGTATACCCGTCTACCGGTATCCGCCTCCGGGCGTGACCGACGACGGGAGCCCTCCTCTTGAGGTAAACACCCAGACCGTCAGCAAAGGAGATTTCCCTGTACACCGCGTATCGTCGGTAACGGGACTGTCGCTTGGCAACAAAGACGGTTTGTCGACTGGCTGCCTTTCGACAACTTTGATCGAAAAGTGCTGTCGCAGGTTGATGTATTCCTGCGGACTCACAACACTCCGGCCAGAGGCTGATACCAAGGTAAGATACAACTTACGTTCAGATTAGTCCAATCTGACATTTCTCCAGCTCCGTGGCTTCATCAACCGAATTGGCGCAGTGAAGCCCACCGAGAGCCTGCCAGCAGCTTGGCCACGGTGTGGCTTCGACACGGCCGAGTTATTGGAGGCGACATCGTTGGACGATGCGAAGTCCAGCCGACTACAGAGATCGCTGCCGGTACGGGCTCCAGTGCGAGAACGCTGTCCCGCTGGTTATGGAATCCATCGCAAGTCACTAATGCGCGACTTAGATATGAGTAAGACCTGGCGTGAAAATCATTTCTTCCAGCGGATTTTCAACCGTCGTCAGGAGGGCACCCGACGGCACAAAGGTGTGCCGCTCTACCAGCTGTGAAGCTCTAGCTCCGGACAAAGATTGCACCGCCAAAGCTATCTCTCATTGCTTCATCAGCGTAGGTAAGGCAATGTCGTGTGCTTAAGGCTGAGGCCCGGGGAGAATGAGCTGTCCCGAAGACCGGGGAAAGAAAACAAACACCAGCGGGTTCCACGATCGTTGTTTTGGATCCTTGGCGAGCCTCTTGAATTGAGGTTCCGTGTCTCCAAATCTCACGCTCAGTCGGTAGGGGACGCATGCATCAGCATTTCCACGGAGCCCGATGCGAAGGAGGCTCCATGCATGAAAAATTTGAGGGTGATGAGCTGTTAAGAAGAAAAGAGAACTCTTCCCAGGTTCATGCCGAAGGTACGTTGCCACTCCTCCCTTGGTCGTATTGAAAGCGACTGACACTCTCTTGAAGTAAATGACCGTAAAAGCAACTCGCCGCGGTGCGAGTTGGGATATGATCGAGATATAAGCCCCTGGCTCTTCCCTCTGCCAACATAGTCGCCGAGCTTCATCGTCGCACTCAGCAGGTCTATCGGGAGACATGGAGCGTGGTGCATAGAACAATGACAAAGGCATTGCGGTATGCGCAAGGACCATGGGCGAGTCTCGACAAGAGAGAGAGAGAGAGCGAGGAGATTGGACATCCCGACACCAAGGCGTCGCTTGTATCCTGCACGTATAACCTTCTGAATATGCATTATAGCATAGCAGCGTCTTCATTTACAGTTGCGTCTCATTCATTTCATGTTCCCTGAAAAAAAGCCCAGACTGCGTATATTGAGCTCCATGGTCATCGGGTCAATCAGCACTGACAACCCTTAGGTACTAGCTTCCTCCTCCTCCGCAACCACGACACTGACTTCCCACATTACAGCAATCCAATCGAGGCCGCGACTGCGGAAGCTGGACGAGTCGGCCGAGATGCGCAGAAGGTGGTGCAATTGATATATTGGATTCGCTGAAGCAGCCAAGACCTGTGACGCAGGGTATATATCGAATGCACCGATTGCTTCGGCCATCAGCAGCAATAGGCAAGTAAGAGAGCAAGAAGGGCATAGGACCATGGCAGCAAGGTCATCCGGAAAAGCTCTCGCTACGCCGAAGCTGTCGCGCGGAACTGAACCAGCAGGCAGGAGGAGGGCAATGTGTGCCGTGGATGAAAGGAGGCTGTTGCAGCACTGGTTTTCACTCCGACAGACCAGGAGAAGAATATCAATGTTCTAGAATGCAATCCAGGACCATGTGGTCCATACAGCATCACGCTAGGCAACACGTGCCCTGGAAGCTGAAGGACATATCACCGCCTTCCGATCGTGTCTTCAACCTGCAGAAACTCATCACAGTAGGGATCCAATGCGAACAGCAGAAGACGTTGTGCCATACACAAAACCTGCCGTTCAGTCACCCCCACAACAGCTCTTCAGTTCCAGACCAGATCATCGCTACCTCCTACCATTCACTAACGCTCTATTTGGCCCAGAAACCCCTCAAAAGAACCTCTCTGGAACATGCCTAGGTAGGTAGGTTACACACCGAGGCCGACCGACACATTTTCATTTCTTCCCCATCCCATGCGTGGTGCTGATCATCTTCCAACACAGCAGGTGAGGTGGTGGTGCTTTCTTGGCATGGCATTTCTTTTTAACATGTTCCTCGGCGATGGGACACTCTTGGAGGAAAGAATTCGTTCGCACACCTTACAGATGCAGCTTCTCCCTAATCAAATGTTGTCGATAGCTGATGAGAGAGTAGCGAGGGGGGGAAAAGAAAATCTAAGGGAGGTTCAGATTAGGTGTACTATACGTAAAAGCTAGTTTTTTTTTCTAACCCTAGGTCTTTGAAAGTGCCGAGGTTCGTAGGTAGGGAGGACCAATGAGATGGCGAGAAGGATGGATATATGGTAGGTGCCAGGTGGTATAGACTGCCAAGGATGAAATACTAAGATCAGGAAATTGTATATTGCAAAAAATGTAGGTATTTCGTTAGAGATTTATATACGAAATTTTTTATTTAGGAGAAATTGAAATTCTAATATATACAACTGTATAGCAAATATGTTTGCGAGGTATACGGACATACTGTAGGTATTTACAACTATATTGTACAAATAAGGGATTTTTATTGCCTAAGGCTCTAGCAAGAGTTAAGGAGCAGGACACTTTTAAAGGATACTCGGGATAACTAAGTACGTATAAGTTATAATCCGGCGTATAAGTTATAGCTCGGCGCGGATTAACATAGTTCCGATTAACCTTACTTCCTATATAGACTTTTCCTATAATACCTACGATACATACGATACCGGATATCTTTACTTATACGTAACGATATATATATACCTCTCTAATTGCTTCTATATACTTATACTAAT
>KZ108525.1:419-12423 GCA_002116345.1 Mycosphaerella sp. PB-2012b Mex 2-1-2
CTCGCTAGGTATAATGTATTCGTATATCGGTCGGTTTCCGAGTAATATTCGTCGTTTATATAAGGTAGGTCGATATTTTCTTGTATAACTAATGTTTATATAGGAGTGTAAGTACAGATTAGAATTCGGGTAAAGATCTATAACGTCGATACGTAGTGCTCTCTAATTGGTTCGGTTCGTCGTACCGAGGGTCGTAAGTTATAGATTAGAAGCTTCTAGTCTAAGGCTACGCGTTCAGTTGGTACTAGTATAAAATGTACGCATAGTGCCGAATTAGGAAGGATAAATCTAAAGTAGAAACCGATACGAAAACTCGGGCTTATAACCTGTTGATATAAACGATTGAGATCTATAATTATTAATTGAGTAGCTATCGGCTGTGCTATATAGACTCTAGGCCTATAGCCTTAGGTTACTTAACCTCGCTGTCTACCTCGCCGATTACTCCGTTTGCAACGGGTGCCTAAATGCTATATGCTACGTCAACACATTGTATACTGTAATGTAGTTACTATATATATTCCGAGGCGAGCGGGCGAGCGACTTAGCGACTGAGCGGGTAGGAGGCAGTTACCTATCTAGACAAATTGATAGATTAGTAGAGGGAGAGGGAGAGGGAGAGGGAGAGACGAGAAAGGAGAGGAAGAGAAAATCGATAGAAAAAAGATAGAAAAAAGACAGACATACCAACAAACAGACAAGTTTGTTAGTCAGGGACCTGTATTGGAAGAATATACCGTATCGTATCTTATCAATCTCGATCGATTACCTGTAGTCAATCAACCTATCCATCAATCCATCAATCCATCAATCAATCAGTCAGTCACTCCATCAACCAACCCATCAACCCATCAACCAATCTACAAAATATTTCTACCTGGTAGATAAGAAAGAAACCAACACCCACAACCCACCAACGCCACTCATCCCTATCTCATCCACTTTTTCTTTTCTTTTTCTTTACTTTTTTTTCTCGCCAATTTTTTTCCCTTTTTTCATCTGATCGGCGTGTATAAGGTACATGTATGTTACGTACGTGTACACTTTAATGCAAGATTCTCTTTTCGAATAACTAGGTGCTTCCCTGTTTGTTGTTTGGATCTAACTTTTTTTTGCTCTATTCTAGTGACTTTGAGATGCTAACCAATTGAATTGCTAGATCCAACTTTTTCATTTTTGGTTTTGGATAGATGGATTTTGTGTTGTAGGTATGTATACGGTGCTAGGTACTGCTGGATGGATTATGGATGGATGGATGGATCCGAGTGAGCTGATCGATGGTTACATGTACGTATAACCATTGGGTACCTTGATCTCCTAATGAAGCGGTTAGTTGGTTGTTATGCAGCGATTCGTAGTGGAGATTGGTGATGAATGCGCAGTGATGACGAATTAGCGTCGTGCGAAGAGTGAATTGTTGTCGTTGTTGTCTCTGCATATCCCGTCTCACTACGAAATATGCAAGCTTGAGGGCTGTTTGTTTCATACTACGGTAGCATCTTCTCCTTGTTACCTTTCTCCTCGAGTGGACGATTCTGCTTCATTATGCTTCCCTTCTCCTCTTGTTGATGATTGGTCTTGGAGTTCAAGAGCGAGGCGAACTAGAATGACATGGATGATGGCTAGATTCATCATGAAGCATACACACACATACATGCGAGGTTTGGTGGCATGGGCAGCGTGATTGCCACCGTTTCTGCTCAGATGCTGCGCTTACATCGATAGCAGGACAGAATGGTGAAACCAATAATCTGTTTCATCATCAGCCGTTTCAATTGGAATACAGTTTCTGTCAATGACCGATCACCGCCTCCATCGATACCGGGTCGAGCGGGCTCTTTCAGCAATTCACTGATATAAATCCATCTGACATGTGTAATGTGTTTCGGGCGCTGGTTGTGCACGTTTGTGACATGAGGTTAATCGACAGGTGAGGCTGCCGAAATGCACTCTCAACTCTCAACCATGATGATACTCGCCGCCACCAGATCGATGCAATGAGCAAAGTGTCGCTGCAATGCATATGGACTGAGGTCTAGACTCCAACTGATATCATGGGCTGGGATTGCGCTGGGATGGCCCTGACAGCTGCAACACTTCTCGCGCTATGATGAGCCGTTTCCATATCTGATCGCTCTGCGGATTGATAGGCCAGAAGTTGGCCCCAACTCTCAAGCTTTTGTGATAGATCGGATAGCTTTTGCAGTAGTCGGCTGCAGCGCTGGAGCGGAGTAATTACTGGTCAGTCGCGCATGAACCGTCAGGCACTGCTCTACGGGGGGGTGGGTTTCTTTGCGTATCCTGTACAAGGTCCCTGCGAAATGAAGACCTACTGCACTCCTCACAAATCTCATTCTCCCACAATTGATACAGTACAGTCGCGAGAGCAGCCTATAGTGCCCAAGCGGTGAGGTCAAAGACGTCTTGCGGGTCCAAGAGAACTTATGCGATTTCCAGTCTGGGCCTAGCAAGCGCTCGAACGCTCGCACGCTGCTCCACCTGATGATCCCGATCCAGAGGGTGGGATGTCAGTGTGGGTGTCTCAGGGTAGATGATGCGAAGCCATAGGCTCGTGCCCAGTGCGGTGCAATCATGATGGAGTGTATTTGGGATCTGTAGACGTGATCTCCGCAGGCAGTAGGAGACTAGTAGTAAGTTACAGTAGGAGACTAGTCGTCGTCGTCGTCGTCGCCGCCGTCGTTGCTCCACAGACTAGACGGGGGTCAAAGGCAAATCAATAGATGATATGAACGGGCCGTCTGGGGACAAGTGCGTGCTTGCGTGTGGTCGTCAGCGTTCCGGGGTGTATTTGAATATCGCCCTTGCTACGTGTGGCCTTGGCGAGCGACAGTAGACGGCAGAGCAGCAGCAGTTGTCCCGTACAGAGTGAGGCTGCAGTCGTCGTCGTCGTCGTCGTCGTCGATGCCCTCGAGACTACCGCGAAGGGGAAAGGAGGTCAGGGAAAGGAGGTCAGGGAGGGGAGGTACATGTACCTACAGTAAGAGGTACATACTGCCTCCTAGGAAGAAGAGATCCGGTCGGCTAGTTCGGGGTCAAAAATAGATGTAGCCGGGAGCCGCCGTGACGGTAAAAAGGACGCAGGGGAGGGCCAAGGAAAGGAGGGAGGGAGGGAAGGGAGGAAGGGAGGAAGGGAGGAAGGGAGGATCGGACCTCACCGTCGTCTTGGCTTCTTGTTGCTTCTTGCACGTGCGGACATGTCCCGCTCACTCACGGTCGTTGGGTCGGTAGGTACAGTAGGAGGGACACCGGACACCGCCTTACGACGACGTTGTTGTTGTTGTTGTTGTCAGGAGGTCTGCTTGTTCCACGGCAGAATTCTTCCATACCTCCTTACCTCCGTACTGGAGAGATACTTTACCTCCGTAGGTTGATGCGGACCAGTCGGCTGAGCTTGTGGTCCGATCGAACCAGAGATCGTCCGACTGCCGCTGTGCTGGTGCTGGTGCTGGTGCTCTTACTCCGCTGATACCCTTATCGCCTCAAGAGCACGCGACCTGGCCTGGCACGCACTGGGTGAGGTGAGAGGTACCACCAACCCGTACCCATCGACTTCCGTCAGCTCATCACTATCCGGACCTGCCATGAGCAGACCACCGCCTCCAGACATCGCTCATCAGGTGGATGGTGACGACGACCGCCTGAATCTCTTCGATTTCCTACACTCTGCTGCCGCCAACCACACCCTTGCCATCTCCCGCGATCAATCTATCCCCGAGCACCACCACCACCTGAACCAGCACCTCCCCGAGAGCCTCCTCCACCAGAACCTCCACCAGCAGCAGCACCTCCGCCACCAGCACCGCCCCCAGCACTACCATCAGCAGCAGCATCGATCCGCTCGGCAGCCACCGCAGACCACAATCGAATCGGCATCGGCAGACCGAAAGAGACGGCATACCGGCTCAGATCACACGGGCAGGTCTCATCCTCATCCTAGCTATCTGAGCAGAGGCCCAGGCGCAGGCGTCAGTGGTGACTCAGGGCGATCAACTGCTCAGCAGGCGGGGACCAGTGTCGAGCACGCGATAGTCTTGACCTCTTCACCATCACCACCACCACCACCATCTGCACGACCCACGACACAGTTCACACACTCCAGCATGGAAAACAGCAACAGCAACAGCAGCAGCAGCAGCAATAACAACAGAAATATGGGCTCCGCTCAACCACAAACAAGTCAAGACAGCGACGCTCTTCCCCCCCGCTGGCAACCAGACAATGATGTGTCCCAGTGCCCCGTCTGCGACACCGACTTCAGCCTCCTATACCGCAGACATCACTGCCGCAAGTGTGGACGAGTCGTATGCGCACGCTGTTCGCCACACCGTATCACCATCCCCCGACAGTACATTGTGCAGCCGCCCGAGCAGCAGCGCCTGTTTCTGTTCAATGAAGAATCCTCCACCGACCTGAGTGACCCAGCACTCGGCGGTGGTGAGGTTGTTCGTGTCTGTAATCCCTGTGTTCCTGATCCATGGCACCCCGATACATCATCACCACCGCGAGCGCCCCTTCGCCCCACGCCCCGTACTCCGGGGCCAATGTTTTCGGAACCGCCTCGTGCCTCTCCCCTACCACTGCTCACGTCCGCAGATGCCGACCGCTATCTGGCAAACTTGAGGGACCAACGCGATCCGGAGAGATCAATCTCGATGCCATTTGGTGGACGCAACCGCTCTCAAAGTCACCAGCAGGCCAGCGAACGCGAGCAGCGCCGTGGTTCCGACTTTGCACGCTTACTCCCCATGAATTCCAGTGTGGATCGACATTCGCGCAACCACCTTCACTACTTTCCACAGTACCCACACGCTCACGAAGCCACGTCCCGACAGTCGCACCGGAGTCTGCTGCGAGACCAGCAGGCTCACCTCGATATGTTGAGTCGCCAGCACGATAGCATGAGAATGGCCCGGGCAACGGGCGAGAACTTTGAGCCCCATTGGGACCATCCTCCGCCCAACACAGGGGCCTCGCCAGCGCCGCCGCCGCCGCGACGTCAAGTGGCGGAGGAGGATGAGTGTCCCGTCTGTGGCGAAGAGATGCCGCCAGGGGAAGCCAGTCGCGAGCAGCACGTGGAAGAGTGCATTGCAACACGAATGGCTCCCAGTTCGACCTCCCCGCCACCGGTGCGACCGACAACGACCAACAGCGCTCCCGCAGAAGGCTCCCGACCGCGTGCAGTAAGCTTCCGACCACGCGGTATGGTGAAGAGTGTTGCCACGGAGAAGGACTGTGTGGACGGAGACGGGGAGCCGCGAGAGTGCTCCATCTGTCTCGAGGAATATGAGCCGGGCGTGGAGCTGGGCAGGATGGAGTGCCTGTGTCTGTTTCACGCAAAGTGTATTCGGGAGTGGTGGGAGCAGAAGGGCGCAGGAGCCTGTCCAACACCACACTTTGACTAGCATTGAGCAGCGATTTGATGACTACGACGATTCATGAGATACCCGCATTGTATGGCGTTTGGGGCTGCTTCACTCTGGAAGGCCTAATGGGTGTGGCCGCGTTTGCTAAACAGTGCAAGACATGGCAATGAGAATTTCATCTTCAAACTCTCGAACAGAATTCTTTGTCCCCGATCACTTTTATCTCCTGACTATCCGAGGCCAGCAAAAAAGTCCTCCCTCTATGATTCTCTGTATCGTTTTTTACTAATCCGCAAAACGTTCCAAAACCCTGCTACAGTTACGGCAGATAGGTAGGTCACGTGAAGCCCCGAAGAAGTGAGGAAAAGTATACATTTCGTAGGTATATATGCCCTGATCAAGAAATCGTTTTTCGAGCCAAGCACATATACAATAATATATAAGATAGGTACATGTAGCTTTGGTATCCTTTGTTAGATCTTAGTAGGTATCTAGAGGAAAGAAACGAAACGAGTAGCTATGCTGTGCTGTACTGTGCTGGGGCTCTTGAGTAGGTAGGTAAGTAGGTTAGGTTTGCGGGTTTGCGGGTTTGCGGTAGATGAATTGTCTTTGTATTTGTGTTTGTATTTGTGTATTTACCTGACTTGGAGGTAAGGAGGTAGGAGGTAAGAGGTAAGATGTAACTTTTGCTTTCGACTGGATAGGTACCTAGGTAAGGTACGAAGAAGGGCTTTGTTTTCCCCCTTTTTTTTGGCAGGTGGAGTGTGGTGGGGGGGGGGGGTTTCGTTGGGATTCTGGTGTTGAAGTAGGAGGGGAGAGGAGAGGAGAGGAGAGGAGAGGCGATGGGACTATTTTTCTTTTATGTATATCGACATCGACATCGACATCTCTATACTCGTTTACTCGTTTACTTGTCTTAGAGAAGGATAGGCAAAGAAAAAAGAGAGAAGAAAAAAGAAAAAGCTCAAAGTTGGAATCTCCTATAAAGAGCTACAATCCTAAAAAGAGAAAAAAGAAAGAAGAGGGAAAGAAAGAAGAGAAAAGAAAGGAAAACAAGACAAAAGGGGAGAGGGAACATGTATACATACGTACGAGAGAGAGAGAGAATACTTATCCGACAATCCGTATCGACTAACTGACTAGCCAGACTAGTCGGCTCTAGACAGCTACCTTGCTCTAGCTATATAGCTAGCGAACACAGTTTTCTTTTGCCTAATCAATAATTGATAAAGCTGCTAGGTGTTTTTTTGATAGATTTATGTATATATATCATTACTAACGGAACTTGGTCTGATAGAGTTAAGGAGAGAGGCAGAAGAAGAAGAAGAAGAAGAAGAGAGAAAATCTGTTAGTCACTAAGGTAACGCAGGTTAGAGATTCGCCTAGAGAGTAGTTCAGAGAAAATAATATCTTTGTGTAGGTAGCTGGCTGGCTAGCGAGTATGGAGAAGAATGACAAGGAGAAGATAGGGAGAAGAATAAAAAGGAAGAGAGAGGAGAGAGGCAGGGAGGAGGATTTTAGAGGGGATTGCAAGATAAGAACTCTACGGGGTACATGAAACGCAAAGGGGGAGGAAACGAGAAGGAAGACAGGAGGGTTGTTTATAGTTAGGTTAGGTACGGTAAGGTAAAGTAGAGTTTCTAGAAGACCTTTTGGAATAAGGGTAAAATGAGATGATCTACCTATCTCATCTATCTAGCTCGTTTGTTCTAATTCTTCACTATTTTGTCTCTTCGTCTCTTCGTATCTTCGTCTCTCTCCCTCTCTCCCTCTCTCCCTCTCTCTCCCTCTCTCTCCCTTTTGCAGAGGTTCTGTCTCCAAGCGAGCCTGTAGAAATACCTACCTATATATCCCTCCCTTCTCGAAGGGTAAATGTATCTTCTCTTAGGTGCCTTGTCCCCTGAACTCCCTATCTTGTTGGAGTGATTGGATTTTCCTAACATTGTAAAGAAGACGCGCGTAGCGTAGGCCATGGAGAGATTTGCCGATGAAGGAGTGCTGTAGCCTTTCGTCGGTGCGTTTCTCTGGAGAGGGAGGGAGGTAGAGAAGTGCTGTTGGTTGGCAAGAATCGAGATCTTGGGCGGTGGACTTGGTCGCTTGTAGTCCACTAGGCCGTCGATGATGTAGGGAGTACTGGAGCTTTCATCGGCGGGTCTTTCGGAGAGCGAGGGAGGTAGCTGGAGCGCTGTCGGCTAGCGAGGAATTGTGATCTTTGAGCGGTGGTTTTGGAACTCTGTGATCGCTAGATGGTGGACGAGGAGTAGCG
This sequence comes from Mycosphaerella sp. PB-2012b Mex 2-1-2, assembly GCA_002116345.1. NCBI lineage: Eukaryota > Fungi > Ascomycota > Dothideomycetes > Mycosphaerellales > Mycosphaerellaceae > Mycosphaerella > Mycosphaerella sp. PB-2012b. The sequence continues at coordinate 8,070 of KZ108525.1, forward strand.
TCGTCTTCGTCGGTAGCTCTTCTGGAGAAGGAGGAAGGTAGCTAGGCCGCTGTCAGCTAGCGAGAAATTGCGATCTTTGAGCGGCGGTTGGGAAATCGAGGAGGAAGAGGAGGAAGCTAAGGTGGAAGATGTTTCGACTGGAAGTTTATCGCGTTTTTCTGTTGGTAACGGGTTGGGGGAACTAGGAGTGCTGGTCTTTGAGAGCCTGCGAAGTTGTTTCGAGCCTGTCCTCTAGACTGGGGTTTCTCGAGTTGGACGAGGATGAAGTGCAGCGTCGTAAGATGTTTTTAGCACGGTTTGAAGGCCTTTGAGATTGATGTCAGCAAGGGGATCTGGTCGCACGCTGGCTTTGTAATTGCACAGAATTTACCTTCTAGCGAAGACTTTATGATTGCTACTCGCACCGATTTTTCTCGCGTCTGTTAGATGGTGGATAGTGGTCCTCTATAATGGATCGCATAGCCATGTCAGTTTGGAATGGCTTGACCGTCGCGTTTGGCAGCAAAGCAGGCAGGGAGGTAGAAGGGCGACAGCGACAGGGAGGGACTACGACGGTGAGCACATCCATAGGAGCAAGTAGAGCGCTGGACTAGCTACAGATAGATGGATGTTCAGCAGTAATAGTAGACTCATATGAGCTCGAGAAATGGCACTAATGTGCTCCATTCAGCTTTGTAGTGGTGTATAGGAGACTAGGTGGGCTTTGGAAGTTCGGGGCCAAAAAAACACGCAAAACCTGTGGGATTTGATTTGTATACTTAAGAAACCAACTTGCTTCCTTTCTTCAACCTTTTTCTCCCCAGCCGCCTTGTTTGAGTTGTACTAACATATTTGTGGTATGTCCTCATCACCGTCCATCACCATCATCACCATCATCACCATCCATCACCATCATTACTATCCATCACCATGATCACTATCCATCACCTCCTTTACCTCATCACCTCCATTACCGCCATCCTCTCCCTCCCTCCTCTTTCCTGATCTCCGCTAACATTCCCTTAACAGCAACGCAGAACTTGGTGGCGACCCGGTCTAGCACAGGTGCGAACACCTGTAGCAAGTACGACTTGGTAGTAACAAGCACGACTTGCTGAGCTGTGAAGAATTATCTGAGCTCGCTCCCGACCTGGATGGCGCTACGATGTCGACATTCGACTAGCTCCAGGCAGGTGCTGATCAGATACTGTATTTCGACGCAGAGACTGACAGCGACCAATTTTTGAAACCTACACACTTTTTTCATCATGTCGTGGCCTTTGTGGCTGCTGCTTGGAGAAGACGCTCCCTCACACCCTCTCTCGCGCCCCTTTTTTTGTTGTTTGTTTTCTATGATCCTACGCGTTGCTGTGTCCTTGTTGTTATTATTACTCATACCTGTCACCGCGAGCCGGCCATCAACTTAGCTTCTCGGGCAATGACCCCGACACAATTCCACCGTCACCAGAAATCCCCGTCCTAACCATCAGAAATGCCATTTTCGCCGTAACATCACCATCCAATCTGAGATCACGTAGCCGACACATCTCCCAGTCAACTCACACCATGCCTTCTACCGTTATTACCTCCCCGACCACGGTCAAACACCAGACCGCCGGCTTCTCCCACGCGGGACTTATTATACCCAAAATCGCACCTGCCTAGAGTCTGTACTACTCCAAGTACACCAGCTCCCCCCTCGCAGCGCCGTCTATCCGTCGGGGCAATAATCCACCCTGAAATGCTCAGGGGTAACGAGGCAGGCAAAGCCTCCGCGAGACCGAGCAACAACAACGATTGAGAGCAGCCTCTCCCTCAGTCACGAAGGCCATTAGAGGTCAAGCGCTTCCTGCAGAATTTCCGCCCGTAGGTCTGTTCCAGGCGGGGCAACCTCCAAAGGGCTTACTCTCTCCTACTCTGCCCCTTGGCAGCCTTCTCATCGTTATTCATATTCATACCAACAGGGACCATCTCATTGCGACAAGTAGCATACGACCATCGCGGTAAGTTTTGCATCTTCCTCACGATGAGCTCACCCGCCTTAAGCCTCTGTTCAGAGTATCTCACATCGTTCAGCACGCGACGGGGAGCCACGACTTCTAAGCCATTCTTCCCCGACTCGTAGTCACTACATCACAGACTTACTCAAACACTGTAGGACTATAGTTACCCTAAGAATCAGCTACTATAACCGAGAGACAGGCACCACCGCGACTTGACCGCTAGAAAATCTCGTTCAGGGCCCGTCTCCCTCGAACATCGCACCATCCAACCAGCCAGCTATTTCTCTAAACGCAACTCTAGCGTTACCCGAACGCAGTATCCGTCGGTCCGTCGACTTAGGGCATATTGTTCTAGCTGGCTGATACACGAGTCCCCTACTATGCACCTTCTACTACGGCATACAATTCGATCCGTAGAAATCACCGGCTAGCTGAGGAGAACAAGCTAGTTTCGACGAGAAGCGCGGGGTGGAATGGAAGAGAAAGAAGATGAAGATACTCGATAGAGTTGGTGGAAGTAGAAGGAATAGGATAAAAAAAAGGATAGCTTGTACAGCTCGGAAATTTTGAAAGGCAGGAATGTGGGTGATAAAGCAGATTCGCTTACTTCCTTACTCTATTGACAGGAGTCCGACAATGCTCTCTTGGGGGAAACCAACAATTGCGCATCATGTCCGCCCCCTTCTTTTTCGAGAGTGTCCTGTGTATGACTTGACCTATCGGTGTCAACTGCACGATCTTGGTTACCGATTATTGCTCAGAGAGGACAAAGAACAGATTGATAGCACTGATCTGACCCCCAAACGTCCAGCGTCAAAAGTCTCCTCAGCAACCCGACAGGATGAGTTTCCAAGGACATATCGATCACTAGGGCCCGTCAGCAGATCTTACCCAAGCTATCTACAAACAGCAATCGCAAATCGGCCTAGCGAAAAGGGGACTGCTCTGAGGAATCGAGGCGACAAGCTACGGTCGGTCCTGATATTTTTTCCATTTTCAGCACGTACACTAAATTCGGATCGCACACATCGTCTCCGGATATGTACGATTCGGAGGCCAGTATACGGAAGATACACAGAATCATAAGCACGGAGTAGCTGCAAGGGAGTCGGGAGATATATTCCACATTGTTAGATTGCACTATGGATATACATGTATATGTGTAATCGACAGCCAGCGGTGATATTTCTGGGCACCGTAACTATACATTCACATGAAGTATCAGCACTGCTACGAAAAGGGCATGCATCTATCTGCATAGCTAGCTCCAAGGATAAAATGACACACCATCGGAAAGCTGCCGCTACTCGACTAGGCTGCCAGTCTGCTACGAGCATATGGATCCCAATTCTCGACTTGACCAAATGCAGCACAGTATCTGATGCATTCATACGCTGCTCAAAGCTTTCGTCTATAGAACAAAGAGCTTTGATCGCCGTTTTCGAAGATGTAGCGAACAAAGCCTGTGCACCCCCTTACTCAATTTCTTTGTTCTCGATCCTTTTGAGTCGTCTCCCTCGACCCGCTTCAAGCTCAGCACTTCAAACAAGAAGAAGAAGAAGAAGAAGAAATCTTTCCCCAAGTTCAATTCCCTCCTAACAACTCACATCTCCAAGCATAGTAGTAGAATATCGAAAAGCAAAACCAAAATGGCCCCTAAAGCTACTACAGCACCATCGATCGACTATACCATCGAACCTGATTATCCTAATACCAAAGTCGAAGTCCTTCGAGCTTATGTCCGCCATTTTGAGCTCACTCCTACATCTATGAAACTCCGGGACCATCTTATCCAAGCTCTCCAGAACCACTACAATTCCGCTACCACTACTACCACCGCCGCCGCCCCGACTACTACAGCAACAGGAGCAACACCACCACCACCACCACCCGCCAAAAGAGCCGCCTCACCAACCGCCCCCCAACCAGCGACTCCACCTGCCAAAAAATCCAAAATCTTCTCCAACGACGCGCATTTCCGCCTCAAAGCACTTCTGCAACACGTCAGCCTCCAAATCTTAGAAGTCGAAGCAGAAAAAGTTGAAGAGTTGAAGGGTTTGAGTGAGGCGTTTGAGGAGGTTGAGAGGGTTTTGGAGGAGGTTTTGGATGAGGAGTGGGATGGGAAAATGAAGAGGAAGAAGGCGGTGGGAGGGGGAGGGGGAGATGGAGATGGAGATGGAGATGAGTCTGATGATTCGGGGTCGGGGTTGGGGTCGAGGTCGGGGTCTGTTGGTTCGGGGTCGGGGTTGGGGTCGGATTCTGGAGCTGGGTCTGGAGCTGGGTCTGTAGCTGGGTCTGGAGCTGGATCTGGAGCTGGAGCTGGATCTGATGGGGAGGTTAGTAATGATGATGGTGGTAATGAGGAGGAGGAG
>KZ108525.1:12474-24206 GCA_002116345.1 Mycosphaerella sp. PB-2012b Mex 2-1-2
GAAGAGGAGGAGGAGGAGGAGGAGGAGGATGATGATGATGAATGAGCGAAGAGGGTTTCCCTAAGTCGGGGAAGGCGTTTGGGGGGTCGAGGGATAGATTGAGAAGTATTTAGTAATGGGTTACAGGGCGAAGAAATCTCAGTCTATAGTATAGTTTTTTTTTTCCTCAATAAGATATCGTTTTTCATACAATCATTTAATGTGCAATTCATAAATTTCACCCTCACAGTTTTGCACACACGGCTTCACATCCATCAGTCCCTTGAGGTAGAGAGGTAGGTAGGATAAGGACAATGTGCGCTCGTTTCTCACATATCTCCGCATCCGGCGATTTTGATAACTTGACCAAAGATTCTTTGTCCTAACGAGCAGGTAGTAATACCGAACCCATAAACACCTCCCCCCATCTCTCCCCCTAGAGCTCGCACATACTCTCTCCCTCTCTCCCTCCATCCAAAAAAAAATCAAACCACACAAAACATCCTCCCCACCGCCAACATGCCTCCCAAAGCCCATAAAGTCCTCATAAAACCCCCTGCCAAACCCCGAACAAGCTCTCGACTCGCCGAAGCAGCAGCAGCTAAGAAATCCGCTCCAGCCGCTTCATCATCATCCTCTTCATCATCCTCTTCTTCATCAAGTCCTCCAGCAGCCCCCAAGTCCAAAACCCCAACGAGACCTACTGTTCCCAAATCCTCTGTCCCACGCGTCGAATCTATTCTCAGCCATTTAGCTATTTATCGCTCTTCTCTTAATGCTGAAACTGACCCGAAAGGACTTCTTCAACCGGGAATTCAACACCTTGAAGCTGCACTTGCTGCTTTGAGGAATGTTTTGCCGGTTTTGCCTGGAGGCGGAGATAATCCGTTTAGTCCGGGGGGAAGTCCTTATGGAGGTAGTGGTGGTTCTGGAGGAGGTGGTTCTGGAGGAGGTAATGGTTCTGGAGGAGGCGGTGGTTCTGGAGGAGGAGGTGGTTCTGGAGGTGGTGGCGGTTCTGGAGGTGGTGGTGGTTCCGGAGGAGGAGGTGGTTCTGGAGGAGGAGGTGGTTCCGGTTCGACGCCTCCTCCGCCGCCAAAGGGGCCGGGGGGAGATGTTTTGAAGTTGAAGTTTCCGACTAAGGGAAAATTGCCGCCTTCGCCTCCGCCGAAGGGGAAGGAGAAGGAGCCGGCTGCTACTGCTACTGCGGGCGCTGCTACTGGCGCTGCTACTGGCCCTGCTACTGGTCCTGCTACTGGTCCTGCTACTGCTACCACTGCTGCTGGTCCTACTACTGGCGCTACTACTACTGCTGCTGCTACTACTTCCACTACTACTACTACAGCTCCAGCTGCGAAGCCGAAGATCACGCTCACGGGTCCTACTGGGAAGGGGAAGAAGCGCCCTGCTGACGATTCGGGGAGTGGTGATGGACAGGGCAGGCCAGCCAAGAAGCACAAGGGTGGAAGTTGAATGACTACCTGTAGCGAAGGACGGAAGAGTTAGAAGTATGATATTGCTAAGATATGGGGGATCTTGTCTTTTTTGATTTTTGTGATTTGTTGTTTTTTTGGGCTGGAATGTGTATGTCTTAATTGCACGGTCTTTATATAGATAGGTAGATTTAATGATGTTTGTTTGTACAATTTACGAGGATGTTTTGTGTTGCGTTGATACTTTTGGTTGGTTGATATGTCGTTCTTTTTTGGGAGGATGGTCGTGCAATTAGCTTTCGTCCGACGTCAAGTCAATCATTGGAGTAAAGTCAACCATTGCTAGGAGCAAGTTGTCGCCCTTAGGACTTTCGATGTGCTTGTCCAAATCATGGTCATTGTTCTATGAGTATACAAATGAGCTGTCTCGTAGAAGAACTGACGACATGATTCGTGAAGTGACTAAGTACATGTACTTCTATTCCAAGTGACACAGATCTCAAGCGATTCCTACTCGTTCGAGAACACAGAAGACAACCATGTTCCAATGGTGTAATCGATCTTCATGACTGTATTCCTATGTAGCCCGTGTGTGTGTCTGCGCTTGAGTGCCCTGCCCACGCCGAAAGACTCTTTCACTTTGTCTCCAACCTCAACAGCGATGGGTGCTTTAGCTCTACAATCGACCCCCAGCGGCCTCTAGGCTTTTTCCAAACATCTTAATCCACGCTCGGCCCTGTGCAGTCCGATCGTATCCCTCCAATGTTTCACCGAGCGGTGTTTCAATCGGATCTGCACTGTGCACAGAGGGTCGCGAGTCGCTTCCTCGCTAGAAGTTGTAGCGATCAAAGGGTAGCTACGCGCAGCTGGACGGAGGATAAGGTGCTTGGTAGGCAGGAAATCTTTGACGGACGGCTACAAATTGGATCCTAGACAAGTGGTCAGTGCGCGTTACCCCTTGGCGACCTCTTTTCGATTACTTACCAGCCTGTTCGAGAGCGGTTACGGGCGTAGAGGCACCGATGAGGAAAGTCGTAGGAGAGCTTCGTCGAGCTTTTGTTGCTGATGCTGTTGGCAGTCTGGTTGCTAGTAGGTCAGTAAGAAGCACCGCTCAGTACTCTTGCGTTTCTATAAGGTCCCAAACTCACCTTCTGCGTTGTCCGACGGCGGAGTCGTCTGGACTTTCAACCAACAGCCGAGACGTTCAACCCCTACACAGTTAGCTAGCACTTCTAATCTCTATTAGCGTGAGTCTCAGCATGACTCTGCCTTCGCGGAGTAGCTCAGCTTGGTCATTGACAGGTTCGTGAACAGTACCTCTCTAGTAGCTCTATTAGAGCACCTTCTGGATTCACTCAAATGTTGCTGCTGTTAGTATCGCAGTTATTACACGGTGCGTGAAACTGAGAGTGAAACAGGGAGAATAGGCTGCAAAATCTTCTTGATTACTTAAGAAGACGCTGTGGTGCTTTGAGAGATATATCTATCTCTCAGCGCACCACAGCGTCCCCAGGAACATTCCGCTAAAATTAATAGTTAGTGTTGCTTCAATAGTACAGTCTGTCGACTTTTGGAGAGAGAACTTACTTGTCATAGAAGTTGAGCCTCGCCTCCTCGCTCTTCTTCTCCCTCTCCTCCTCCTCTTCCACCGCTTTGGTGGTGACTGTGGCATTGTTAGTAAATCTCTTGTGCTAAGCAGGACGGGGATGAAGCTGAGATACTTACTTGGTGGTGGTGGTGGTGGTGGTGATGGTGGTGGTGATGGTGGTGGTAGTGGTGGTGGTAGTGGTGGTGGCGGCGGCGGGGCCAGTGAGGCCCCGCAGGATGGCGGCGACGCCAATCGCCATTTCTGTACGGTGTTTTGGTTAGCATATGTGATAGAAATGGGGCTTGGTTGAGGCGGGTCAATAGAACTTACTGCTTGACGTTGTTGACAAGAAGAAGGAGGAAAATCCGCGGGCTTCAGCTTTTATAGCTGCCTGCCAGGATTTTAGGCGCTAGTCTGTAGGCAGAGAGACCGGTGAGCACGTGTACCATTATGGTGAACGTCACGTCAAGAGTCTCTCTTACTGGACTCTCTCTTACTGGACTCCCTGTATTCACTGCCCAGCCACGCCTCCTATAGCACCCATGGTCCAGAGTCCACATCGGTCAACCAGTAGAGAGCACACAGAGCTCCCTTCTGGTTCGACCCCGAACGATGCCCATCCACCGTCGAACGAGCGACTGATATAGGCAGCGCAAATCTCGCATCCAGGAGCCCTCCTGATCGAACGAAGATGGTGTTTCTCCGTGCCTTACCTCCTCCTCCTCCTCCTCCTCCCCCTCCTTTCTCTCCCTCCTTCTCCTCCTTCCCAGGCGCGAGACAACAGCTGCATGCAGGAGCACATGACTAGGACCGTATAGCTGGCCGACGCATAGCTTTTGTCCTGGCCATAAGTCAACGGACATTCATCTAGCCGGAGAAAGCAGGGGGACTCACCATCCTTTGCCTGGCAACGATGAGAAGAGAATGCTTGCGAGCCATCAATTCCAGGCCCCTCCGCTGCGCCTCGATTGCATATACTCACTTAGTGACGAGCTCGGACTGCCTCGTCTCCCGGGCATAGCCAGAGCCTTGAGTGGGTTCTCGTCAGGGGTCAGCATACTCCCAGCAGGTCATGGACCTTCATCTCTACAGCGAGCACGCAGGGGGGATTGAAATGAGGGGGTTTCTCTGCCTACACCTATGTCTGTCCGTCAGGGCTTCATACAAAAATACCGAGGGGGTTGGCACAGGGCCTTGGGGATTGGGTAAGCTACAGCTACAGCACCAGCAGTGTCATATCAATTGCATTGGTATGTGGTCTGCTTCACAGCTTTCTACAGGGTCGTCCACCTCCACTAGCTGTCTGGGACAAGTATTGATTGTAGCAAATAGTAACTGGGCGAACCTTCTGAGTCCATAGTCCTACACATGGGTATATCATACGGCAAATGATGTGCATCGCTCACGTCGCCCACCCGCTTGATCTTGCCTAGACGGCTACGCAATCTTTTCTTCTTCTCTTTCTCCTCCTTTCTCTTCAATGCCGTGCTTATCACGCCGACGAGACGTGCTGCTGTCCATTGCTGCGCGTAAAGATGGAACGGCATCCGAGGGCGTCCTGCTCTCAAGAATTCTTGTATGGGTAGTGCTTGTTGATATCAGTCAATATCGTGGTAGCTAAAAGCATTTCTAGGCGGGACTCTCGCAGTTTGGGAGATAGGGCTGCTATAAGGGCATAGAATACACTGATAATGTGAAAAGGAAGACGCGAGCTTCAAGACTTGTAGTTCAACTAGTTCCATATTCAAAACGAGCCAAGACCGTCCAAGACCAACAAGCTTGGTATTGAGTTTGACTCCACTCTCACGCTTCCATCTCTTTGACCGGACATTCATCATCATTTCTCGCTCCATATTGCGCTGGAGGCCTGGCAGCGCGACGTCTTTGATATACGATGATATGATGGCCGCAGAGCTGGGACGATGGGCGTTGCAGAAGAGTAGAGAAGAGCAGATTGAAGAGCCTCGCAATGGACAAGCAAGACGACCGTAGAAGACCGGCTGAAATGCGAAAGTGCGTAGCGTGGGAGATAAGAGGATGATGGACACAATATTCGATAACGTCTTGATCGCGCTCGTCGGTGCAAGTACTCTGTAGGGGCTGCTCCAGTCGATATACCGGGTTCGACCTAGGTATCGAGCTAGGAGGGATACGAGGATAGCACAACGGGCAGAGAGGTATGCCTGATCGATCAGATGCTAGAATCAATAAATGAATCAATGGTTCTTCAGGTTCTCTTCCTAGATCAGACGCGCGTTTGGTCTTGGTATAAACGAGATATTGCTGATCTGCTTGTTTTCGAGCACGCCGAGGAGGTCAACGGCAAGGTATCTGCTGTAATGCAGAACCAGACAGTATGTTCTGAAGACAATACCGTTGATATAACCGGCTGTCAACCGCAAGAAGTGCACGCGGGTCGATCTGGTCGGATCATCAATCGCAGTGGAGGGACATGGAGTCGTCCATGCCCGCGGCCTATGCATGTCCGCTTCCTTCTAACTACGTCGACCTTCACACCTGTCACCACTTCTATCACTTTCAGTTACCTATCAACATCGATCTCATTACCCACTCTGGAGCCCGCTCTACCCTATGGCACAATCATCCTGCTCTTAGGAACCCTGATGGAGGCAAAGCCCTAACGGTAACGGCAGAGTCTGGTGCCGCGGAATCGCAAGTATCACCCCTCGCCAAGGCCGCAGAAGATCTCGACTTGCGTCCTACGGAGATGGAGAGCGAACTGCAGAGCAGAAAGGACATATACGCACGCTGAAACGCCAACTTCTTCATCCCCGACGCAGCCGATGTCTTTTTCGAAGCATACAACACATATGAAGTCGAGGGAAATAAGCTCCTATCCATCGTCCTTCGTGTTCTGAAAGGTCTGGAATACTACGAAAGCATCATTTTTCATTACTACGAACTACGTTGACTCCTTCGATCGAGCCTTCGAAAGCCGCATCCATACCTCCCTACAACGACGCAAAGAGCTCGATACCAAATCCCTTTGGACTATCTCGCAGACCTCTCTCGGCAGGTACGACGCTTCTCGAGCCTCCGCCTAGCTCCAACCTGCGCAACCCGTCGCCGGTGCTGTCAAGTTCTACGGTAACAAGCTTGCGCTGCTGCAGTCCCCGTTGAGCTTAGCGAACAGGGGATAGAGAAAGAACCAGCCGCGCCAGACGTGCGCCTTATCCAGCCTTACAAGATGTCTTACAAGATTTCTGTGGCCGCGGTCAAGAACCTTGTTACCATACTCATCAACGGAGGTGACATCGAGAACTTCTTGAAGGCGGCCCAGCTCCTAGCGGCAAGTCACCTTGAAAGAGCTATGGCTTATAGGTACTTCGCGCTTATGATGCACACTACCTCGCACCTCTACAAGGCCGATCAGGCTTCGAATGAGGCCTTCTTAAATATATCTCTATATAAATGTGAGGATCAGTCGGGCAGATCGCAGTCTACTAGGCCCGGGAGTAACAGCTCCTACGATAAGGAGGAGATACTCTGCCAACATCAGACCTGGATCCCTTTACTTACATCGGGATTATAGACAGGCGGCATCCAACGTAGCATCACCATCAAAGACAAGATTCTGCTTGCAGAGCTTGGTGATATCAGGGTGCCGCCCACGATACTAGATGAATGGCTTATAGGAAGAACCGGCGCCGTAAGCTCCAGGAAAGCCGCTCGCGAGCTTAGTGATTAGGTTTCTGCCTCCCATTTCATCATAGGCATAGAGAGGCGGCGTCGTGAGATGTAGAGTTGCTGTTAAAGTGAGCACCTCACTCGCAGTCCTTTACCGATCGAGCTCGTACAATTTGCGCGCTCTCCCCGACGATGTACAAAATTTGAGGTCGATCGGACCGGGTCCCAACAAGAGCGTTAGGTCAGGGCAGGCAAGACTCTATCTGCCGAAACGGTTTCTCCTACCCTCTCTCTCTCTCCCGTTTTGTTGTAGCGCAGTTCTTGCTCCGATGTTCGACCTTATTACTCCTACCTAGGACGGGCTGGCTATCTGCCCTCTCTACTCTCGATAGGATGCTAACTTCCCGCTAGCTTGACACCAACATTGTCCTACACCTTGTTGTTTGTTCGGCTTCTCTACCTCGTAAAACACAATAGAATGTTAAGTATACACGTCAATAACTCCCCTCTTACCAAAGACCCCTATTGTGAGAACAACGACCTCCTCTCAAAATTCCCCGATCGATCCATCTCGCGTCCCTCTACGCTGATTATGTGGGGTCTTCTTACTAGGACGGCCTAAAAAAAGTTTCCTCCTAGCGAGAGCGGGGGATAGTAGTATACGTAGACTCTTATCGCTACGAACAGGTACATTACAGGAGGACAGGAAAATAAAACACGTAGGCAGGTTTTTGCTAGATTCCCCGTATACCTACCTACCCAGCATATCTTATCTCCGTTTATCCCTTGGGTAGAGAGGTAAGATACGTGCCTACCTTATATATCTGTTGCAATCTATAAGGTACATTTATTTGTTTCGAAATCCTAGTTACGCCGAGGTAAGAACAGGTTTACTTACTCTCGTAAATAGATCTATTACGCTGCCCCTCTCGGGGATGTTTGAGCTTTTTGAAAAAAAGGGTACTTATAGGCTATAGGTACTATGTAGGTACAGTACCTAGGTTCGCCGATTGTACGCGACTTCTTAGGAATAGTTTGATATAGGTACAGTACCTATAGTAGGCAAGTACTCCGGGGTCTTGCTGTACTTAGGTATACTAAGGTATAATCTCTCTTGAATGCATTTCTGGTTGCTGAAACTATCTACTTACCTACATGCCTCGGGGCTATCAAAAATGCTTGATTCTTTTGGCTAGCTTGGGATATAGGGTCGGATATAGGTAGTTCAAGGTATGTTGGGTGTCTGTCTTGCCTAGGGACGACGGAGATACTTCTTGGCGGTATGGTAGGAGTATCTACCTAGTAGAGTTCTTTCAATTCTCTGTACAATAAGCAGAGGATTAGGATCCGGTAAGACTAATTCGGATCAGAGCCTTTATACCGTCGAGGTAAACACGTAAAAGTCGTTGCTTGAGTCGATAAGATATAGGTATCGGGTACTCCTATTGTAGGCTGCCTGTTAGACAATACTTATCTAGGTATACCTATACATCGGGGCATTCTCCGAGAAGCGAATACCGATCAGCTAAAACGTCAGGTCTAGGTATCTTAGTTTTTACACCAAGGTGTGATGTTGAATATAGCGGATTTCATATACAGACACTACGACAGGGATAGGGAACCGCGAACCCCGCGATTATTTTCAGAGATACCTTAAGAACAACTTTACGGGAACTTTTCTCGGGGTTCGGTTAGGTATAGCGTAATGTTGACAGGTAGGTAAGGTACACTTTGTTCGGGTTGTCCTGGTTGTCGTAAGCGCGCGATTATTGTAGACTTTTCAAACCATACCTGGTAGTAATGCAGGTATGTAGGTTCAGTCAGATAACGAAGTATGCTTGGCATCACGAGCTAGGGCGATTCAAGCCTTTTTCTTTTTGCAAAAAATTAGTCTCCAGGTAATGATGGATGGACTGTGCCTCCCGAGGTAGTCGATGTCGCCGATGATGGGAGGTGTATTAGCCGACCTCGACGCGCCTCATTTTCTTGCAGGCGGAACACCGATAAATAGGGTTAGCGATACTCCCAAGTCGCCGGGCTTCGGTTGCCGCGAGACCAAGACGAAGCTTGATAAAGGAGACTGTGGGTGAAATGCTCCGAGGGGGGCGATGTTCGGGGTCCCAACTAAGGAACGCTTCGTGGTTGAGAAGACGATGGCATGATGCGCTCAGTCGTTCAGCTTCGTGGTATGGTAGAAGTAATGATGTGCCTACTGAGCTGAGCCTACCAGTACTGTAGAAGGAGAATTAGAGACAAGGAGTCTCGAGGAATTGAGTTTCACGGACGCAGCCGCCCGCTCTCGTCAGGGTATGTTCTATAGTACAGTTACAGGTACCTACCTAGGTATCTTCTTCTTCCACCAGACTCTTTCTATTCCATCGCTGTCTCCTGTTGCTACTCAAGCCTCGACATCCCATGCCCAGCCAGAACAGCACCGCTGCACGACGAATTGACGCCATTGTCAGCCATATCGCACCCGCTAGCACTCCCATGGCCGAACGACCGTTCATCACCTGCCACGTCCTCGATACCATTACGGGCAGGCCAGGCGCGGGCATCGATGTCAAGCTGAAACTCGTCGCTCCGGAGCATATCACGACGGCTCACTGGACGGCGACGACCAACAGTGATGGCCGTGTGCCCGCGTGGACTTCATCGGCCGATATCAACGAGGTGGTGAAGAAGGCCAAGGCAGACTTGAAAGACGGCGACCAGCTGATTTGGAGCTTGGTCTTCAATACGGAGGCATACTACGGCAAGGGCAAGACCTTTTGGCCCCAAGTCGAGCTGAGATTTGCTGCTGAAAAGTCCGAAGAGCACTATCACGTACCGCTCTTATTGGGGCCGTGGAGCTACACGACGTACCGGGGATCATAAATAATTGAGCACCTCCACGCACAGGGATGGTATATATTGCGCCCAGCCTATATATCAGCAGACCGATGATCACTGCATTGTCCTTGATGACAGCTCTTTACAGCAAGCAAGGGCAGAACGAGTGCAGGAGAGAGTCCCGCTTGTATACGCCGCAGCAGTGGGAGCAAGGCGGTGTACTGAGACAGGACCAACAACAATAGCATCCACTGTCATACCGACTCGTACGCTTTGACTGTTCCCCGTCGCCGATATGCAATTGTGCGCAATGCCGATACGCGACCGTCCACATATTGCCAATAGATTGTGCAGGATCGCTTAGAACTACGGGGGCATCCACCCGGCTCCACAAGCCATCAACCCATGCATGGCCAACAAGGGGTGGGGATGATGGTGCGTAGACAACGCATGGCAACTTGGCTGAACCTGTCAAACCTGCCAAAGTCTGCCGCCGAACTCCCTATTGATAACCAGGACGTGAAGAAGCGTTTCCGAACTCTATTCCCACCCATGGCTTCCTCTGCACCACACGCACACCCTCCCAACACTGCCGTCCCAAACGCTCGCACGAGTAGAATGATTGGCCACAAGAACATGGCTCTCTCCCGAGCCCTAGAGAAGGCTCAGATGGCCGTGGAGCGCGACCAAGCTGGCAACGTCAGAGGCGCCCTGGCATCATATCGCAGTGCGAGAGAGCTGCTCACCAAAGCAAGACGGCGCATGTCGAGCGAGGACGACGCCCTCAAGCTGGATGCCATCGCACGCGCATACGACAAGAGGATCTCCGAGCTACGAGAGTCTATCAACAGCGAGCCTCGAGAAGATGACGAGCGTTGCCCAGAAGACCCGACATCTTCCAGAATATGCAAGCCATCCCCTGGCGCGAGAACTGCTCCCGTGTCCAGAACCGCTCCGGTCTCAAGATTTGCATCTCTGCCGACTCATGCCCCCACACATGCACTCCGACGCAGCCCCCCTTCTGCACAGCCTCTCAGGAGAGACTCTCATCAGCCACATCCTACCAGGAGAGACTCTCACCAGCAATGGCCGTTGACACCAGAACTCGAGACCAAAGCTACCGTGGAGCGATACATGAAGCGCAAATTGCCAGAACGACCCGCCTCGAGAGCGCCACGCTATGTCGTGCACTTTGATGACTACCATAACGATGACGAGAACATTGACGTTCTGATTGACTGGTGGAACGACTTGTTGGAGGGCAGCAACCGGTGGTCCATGAGCAGCGACAAGACTCTGGTACCTTCATCCTCTGCCTATGGATCCAAGGAGTATCGGAAGTCTAGCAGTAGCAACTTCTCGGCGCAACGCAATGGCTCCGAGTCTCCGACCGATAGTGTGCGGTTTTGGTCGCCCCCTGCTACGCCCATATACAACGGGTTCGATCATAGCAAGATTGTTCGCTAAGATGTAGCACTGGCATCTGACAGAGAGAGCGCTCGTCCTTGGATGTCCCTGGTATCAGAGTGGGCTTTCAGACGACATGAGCATCATGTCGAACTATTCATCACTTTAGCTACATTGATGATTCGGTCACTGAATCCAAGCCACCAAATCGGATACTCGGCAACCTGCAGTGTTCTTATCTTCAGGCATGCAGGTCAGCTTGGTGCTCTCGTTGCAGGGCTGCTTCTCAGAGGAATTGTAGTGACAACTTCGGGCTGCTCGCTCTGTGGTCATAGGGGACGATATCGCCAATCGATCCTTCCCAAGCTCAGCCACGCAGACTTGGACCAGCAACATTGTTGGGCATAACGCAGCACCTCGGAACACCTACATGGCCATGTCTGGGGTGAGTTGGTTGAGTACCTCACCACAGTCACGTCTGACCTTCGACAAGCAGACGTTCTCTACCCAGTCCATAACCAAATGCCGTCTGATTGTGGAGACCCCCGGGTTACTGCGATCGATATCACAGTACCCTACACCACATCTCGATCTCGCGCAAGGATTCACCCTAAGCCTCGGGCGAACGATAGTGGTGGGATCCGCTCTCGACTGTTAGAATGTTCGCTACCTAGGTACCTATCCTATCCAAAGAGTTTCCAATCCTCACATCGAAGCCGAAAGATTCGCAGCCTCAGGTCCTGGCGACATTTCTAGCACAGCAGCTGTACCTTGCCACGATTTATGATGAGATGAATCTCGAATTCAGTGTGTTACTATCTACCTACCTACCTACCTACCTACCTACC
>KZ108525.1:24945-36084 GCA_002116345.1 Mycosphaerella sp. PB-2012b Mex 2-1-2
TGAAAAAAAAAAAAAAAAAATCGTTGGTAGACATGTTTTTCTATGGATGATGGCCTTGGAGGTGAAGCAGGGTCACCCTTTGGTGATCCAAGGATAAGAAAGCCATCGGCACAAAGAGATGAAGCTGGCGTGACTTTGGTTGACACGCAAGTCAAGAAGGATGCTTTACATCTCGTACCTCTCTTCGAAGGTCATTTTTGGTTTCGCATCCCTGTCTATTTCTGAGCGGTTTCGAGGTCCTTTTGGGATACTCGGGTTACTACCTACCTAGCCTTGATATCCATTCATACCCAGTCCGTCGTTGTGACTGAACAGGGGATTCGTCAGACCCATGATATTACCATCCAAAGCCCAAGAGAGAGGATCAAAAACGGCATTACCGCCAAATGTCTGATCCCAGTTCAGCGCGTCGAGGTCATTCGACTGAGCTAGCTGGGGAAGACCCGCCATGGGCTGTGTCAAATGAACATCAGCCAAAGCATTGGTACCTGGCTGTGGCGTGTTGCGCCTTGTCTCGCTCAGAGTGGTTGGGTGCTGGATATCATTGACCAGGTTATCGCGACCAGCTTGTCCAGCACGTTCGCGCCAACGCCAGATCGCGTCGTAGAGGACCGACAAGGAAGATCGACATCTCACTTTGAGTGAAAGACTATTGTCTCCAATATCGTTTGCAGGATCGGTCGAGAACATGTCTTGATCGCCTCCGCCGCTGGATATCCATAGTTGCGCCATGACCTCTGCCAGACGTTGTGGAAGGTCGTTTCCGCGCACACTCAGGGTCCGAAGGGCGGCGACCGCGCGCGTGAAGAGAGTCTTCCCGTGTACGGTGTCCACGTGCTTCGCATAGAATGAATTGAGAATCTTCAATAGGGTCACAGATGCGGCGAGCATCATTTGCTCGATGTATCTGGGGACGAAAGCAAACTCGGCTGGCTTCATATCACTAACATGTTCGAGGAGCGCAGAAGCTGCAATGTAGACATTTCTAAGGTCAGCGTGGTAGTTGGGCTGATTCGGTTTGTCGAAGAATGCTGTAAGACGTAGGTGAAGTGCGGCGGCTTTCAGGAAAAGGACTTCGAGTGCTACAAATCCAGTCAGTACGAATCGCGAAGAGCATAGAGCGCAACCACATACCCTTCCGCGACTGGCCAGCTTTGGTGGTCGATAAGACTGTGACCTCGAGCTCTCCCAGCTCTCGGGCGTACATGTCGACTTGGAGCCCACGTTGAGCTTGATCGACTTCGACGATATGATCACGCTGCATAGTATATAGCGTGCGCGTGACAGTATCGTTGAACTTCTCAATCTGGCAACGCGTGTGTAGCTCAGGCTTCATACGGCCCAGATGCAGACCATATGTGAACCACGCCCAACGTGCAAGCGGTGGTTGACCGTTGCCGGTGCTCACATTCTGCGCTACCACATTGACGGCTGCCCATGTGTCTAATCTGTCTGCGACGTCCTCGTCGCGGAGCTCAACGCTGAACCGGCTGAAGTCTTGGGCGTGAGAGGGGCGATGCAAACCATGCTGCATGGCGAGTTGGAACATCATGCCACAGAGCATCATGGTCGGTTCTTGACTGGTCGAAGAAGTTGGCAGTGGCCATGTGCAGAAGAGTGCCAGTGCCTTCACCACGTGGTAGGACTGCGGGACTTGCGACAGAGTCGTCCAGAGAAGTTCTTCCAGTGGTCGATGCAGTTCCATAAACAGGCCGGGCTTGAACTCCTGTCGCCGAGCAGCAATGGCAACGATGGTCCAATGCAGCAGCGGGTGTTCGTCGTAGTACGTCTTGTAATCCAGATCTGGGTTGAGAACAGGCAGGAAGGGGTGGTATGATTCAAAGTAGATGCCGTAGAGGTCTGTGAGCTGCTGCTCGGTCAGCGTGTTGCTGCCGAGTGTGGTCAATGATGTCCCCGGAGTGATAGAGGGCATGCTTGTCGCAGGCAGCTCGCGATAGCCTTGGCTGAGGTCGAGCAGACTCCTAGATGCGGCTGCTTCACTTGCTCCCAAGCCAAATCCAGTGCCACCAATGACAGCGGCTGGCGCACCACCAGCGGGAGAAGCCTGGTAGCTGCCAGTGTAGGCCGAGCCAGGCGTCTCTTCAGGCAGGAACATGCCCAGAGACTCATATCGCGCTAATCGATGTTTGACTTGCTCCAACTCTCGGACCATCTCTTCGTGCGCAGCGCGCTTGCCGAGTCGCTTGAAGCCGTCGTCGATACTACAGCTGAGGCCATGCTTGACGCACCGGTCGCACGGTTTGTACTGCTCGCCTGGTCCTGCGACGACATTGCACCGTAACTAGACACTTGTCAGTGGAAGTGTACCGGTACAAGGCCCGTCTGCCCGGCAGCTTCAGCAGCTTCGGTGTAAGAGATCCATACCTTCTGCTGGCGGCAGTCGTTGCACGCCCTCTTCACGCCGGGCTGATGGCGTGCCTTGCTGCCATTCTGCTGACTCGGGCTGCCCGCGAGACTCACGCTGCCCCGTCCGCCGCCGCCGCCGCCGCCGCCGACACTGCTGGTATCGGCATGAGCCTGTAGGCCGTTGTGATCGCCGTCGCGGATGTGGTCGAGGTCGGAGGCGGTCAAGGTGCGCTTCCTCTTTCTGTCGGGCGATGAGGTGTGTACGATGGGCGACTGGACTTGCTGCGGCGACACCAGACCCGCAATGGACTGCGGCGCGTCGAAGGCTTGCTGCTGGGAGTGCCAGGACATTGTCCCCAAGCCAGCCGACTTCGAGTCTTGAGGTGGTGCGATATCGGTAGAGAGCGACGTCGGTCACTTTCTCAGCGGCGCATTGGCAACATGTTGAAGTGGGGTCAACTGGTAATGGTAAGCGACAAAGTGCTGGGACCCTGATACTCCGCACTCCGCCCTACAGTCTATACACCGACAGACGCTGTACCTAGTGTTCCATCCACATTCTCACAGCTCACGTGCAAACCTGGTGTACTCTTCATCTGATCAGACTATTTCGGAGTAAGGCCAGTCTCAACACGAGAGTATCCGCATAAGAGGATACTCAAAGGCCGTCTCTCATCCAACTGCCTTGGCGTCTCGCCGCTCGTATTGGATTACCTCGAAGATTGAGCAAATGTAGCAGATATATAATCGTGCAATACTTAGGTAGGAGTGAAAAGAGGTATACCGATGGTACTTGGTGTACGCGTGATCTCGCGCTCGCTCTCTGCAGGGGCGGTAGTAGTGGAGGTAGTAATAGAGACTCACTCAGCTAGAGTCTGGCTCGAACTTCATGTATACCAGGTACCTTTTCTTTGAATATGTGTATTTACCTCGGTGGGTAAATACTTTGTTGGACCCTGTATCGATCCAACTGGACTACCTCTCGAAGGGTTCTTTGTACAGTAGGGAAAGTAGCAAGAGAAACGGTATTCAGCACACTGAAGTATTCTAACAATTCTCGAGAAACGTCTTTTTCTAAAAATCGGTAATTCAGATTTTCCAGAATCTGCAACTACACTCTTGCCTGACTCCCCTGTAACCCCTTGATCATCCCCAAGAACATGGAAAGACCTAGCTCGTCCACTCAGATGATCTCTGACCCCTAGGACCTCTTCGTCGTTATCGTCCCACTGGTATATTTAGGTAACCCTAAGCCCAGGCTGTCACGGATGTATGCCGAAGGAGAAGCAACACCACACTCGATTGACTGGAGCTGTAGTCGAAACTTCCATCGACATAAGACTTGATAAGTTCTCAATAATGAAAAGCCCCACAGATAGCAAATCGGAAGAACAATCTGATCAATATCATACACATATATACATATCTCAATCCACCCGCCCACCCCCCCATCATCTCCCACCACCACCACTACCACCCATCCCATCTCCCCTTCATCACCATCACAACTCATCCCAAATCTCCGAAATATTCCCCGCCAACAGCGAATTTTCCGGCAAATTCAATTCCGACTTGGAAGGCTGCCAGCCAAACTCCAACGGCAATCTCTCCTTCTCGATCCAGTAGCGAATCAACGAGACATTACCATCTCCGGTCAGAGTGTTGCCGAATGTGGAAATCATGAGGCCGTATTGGAGGAGGGCGCCGGTGCGGACAAAGGTGGCGTTGAATTCGGGGTTGAATTGCATGCCGTAGCCGAAGCGGGCTTTGAGTTCGGTGGCGGCGACGCGGAACTGATGAGGGGAGTTAGAATGGATTGTTGCGATGAGGAGGAGGAGGTTGATCGATATGTATTGGTGGGGTTTCGGAGGTGCTTTGAGAACGTGCATTTGGGGGATAGGCCAAGAGAGGACGGACGACCTCTACTTAAGAGGTAGGTAGAGAGGTAGGTAGGTACTTACATCGATGATACTAGCGTTTCCCCAACTATCCAATGCCCTCCCCCAAGCTTTCCAGCTAAAGTCATTCTGAATAGGTTTCCCTCGACCAAAATACGCGTCCTCTCGGGTCAAACTGCCATCATGTTCTACAGCCTGAGGCTCATGCTGCGCCAAATCGCTCAAGTGGAAAGTCGAAGCATTTCCGGTCGTGGAAGTCGTCAAGCCCGGCTCTCCGACGACTAACATGGCATCATAGGTCATGTTGTATGCCAGACGGACTGCAGCGCCCAGCATTTCGAGGTCGATATCGCGGCCGTTGCGAGGGAGGATTCCGTGGTTTGCGGCAGCATTGAGAGCTGGGCAGGGCGAGCGCAGGTCGCCTGGTTGAGGTGCTTGGAAAGGCCATGCTTCTTCGGTGAGCTGAGCGAGCGCGACGCTGCTTGCGAATAGGATCGGGGCGAGGAGCTGCATGATGGATGGTCCTGGGAGTGTTAACAAACAAGAACAACAAACAACAGCAACAGCAACAACAATCGACGAGATGTTCGCATCACTACTATATGTTATCTTTTGTAGATTTACAAAGCTCAACGGCCGGACTCTGGATTTGGCATGGCGGGAATTTCGGCTGCTATGATGGGCTTTCGACCATGTGGGACATGGATATGGTGTGTGGAGACGAAAACCGTTGCAAGCGTTCATAAGAATCTGCCTTACCTGTGCATCATTACGCAAGTTTTGTTTGGTTAGTTGTCACTAGGTTCAGCAAGTTTTCTCGAAATGCGAGCCACTTTTTCCGTTCTGTCAGGCGAGTGCCGGATCTGTAGGACATGAGCCGTGAGCTAGAAGCATCGTTGCAGCTTGTCTCGCAGACTAGAAGAAAGTGGTGGGGCCTGTGGAGGCCATCTGCGCAGTGTCTAGGAACTTTTCGTCAGTTGCTTGGACATATCCTAGAGAGTTCAACGAGGCTTAGGCTGGCCCTCATGATGAGGCGAATGAGCGTCTTCGAGGTCCGCGCAGCGCGCAACTGGATCCCAATAGTTGGCTTTAGACCGAGTGTAGGGCTATGTCCATCAAGTCCAACCGTACACCGAAAGGATCGCATGGGCTCTAGTGTCGGCTAGGAGATACCAGGTGGTCTGGCAATCCTTTCCGAGGTGCTATCGATAGCGACAGGATGCCGATCCGCGTCTGCTCGAAGTATTACTGTACTGTCTGTCTGTGATGCCTTGTTGTATCTCTTGTCAGTACGGTCAGGCCAGAAATGCATATAAGAGGTATGCAGTCATCCCTCTAGAAGGGACACGTCCATCCATCTCTAAAGTATCAGATAATGATCCGCCTGAGGAGGGTACCTACAATAGGTAGGTCTATAGAAGAAAAAAAATAGCTGTTTGCGACATCACTACTGCAGTCGATTCCGAAACCGCGCCCTATCCAGTTTCTCTTGATTTTAGTGGCCACGCGAAAGAAAAAGTCTCCTCCACCCCTAGCGGACTGCGAACTCTTCTTTTTACTTTTTAACAACGACGATCGCCCATTATCCTCCGCATCCAAAAAGATCAACAGCAGCATCATCTTGAAATTGTTTTCCATCACACAGTACGCGATGTCCAAGGTCCTCTTCGGGAGGAGCGGATCGCTGTGCGGGCTCCGCGGGCCTTTGCTAGCTTCTGCGGGAAGCGGTCGCTCGAAGCCTCGAAAAAACAAAAACCCTCGTCCAAGTCCAATCGGCTACGTACCTTTGTAGAAGTATCCTCTCGGAGCCATTCCTAGCAATATTGCTTTTTTTTTCTCGGCTCTTGGACCAAGCTGACCGCGTCTTGGCATAATTGAGAGGTCCCGTCTTCACCTCGCCAACCTCAAAACGTGCAGTCAACAGATCCTATCCGTCCTGTCCATACTAGAATAAGGTAATCATCGTTTGCTAAAAGACCTTCAATATTCGGCCCCTTCCCGAGAAGGTACACTCCTATCACGACACCAGAGAACCTGTATTCTACCGAAGAAAGTACGCGGATCATTGTCTTACGTCGGGTGTAAAAACTAAATCCCAAAGGAGAACAATAACCGTGGCGACAAGCGACGTGATCCGTAAGCAGGGGAGGTATACTCCGAAACCCTCTTGCAGGCCTACCTCCTCCTATGAGCGTTGCGCTTTTATTTCTCAATGCTGACCAACCTGCTTTTGTCTATTGGTTGGTGTGCTAGGACATAGTAGGTTCATGTAGCTCGTGCAGACTTGACATCATACAGCGAGAGGTCGTTCATAGGTAGGAGGTAGAGTCGAGGCCTTCAGGGACCGAACGGTGCCTACCTAGGTAGAACTCGGAAAGAACACACTGCTCGCGACGGCAGATACTAGATAGGAGAGAGAGAGAGCGGACTGAACATCTAAAAGAGACAGATATACGTATCCCTACAATTCCAATTAAGTGCAACACCAATACCGGAATAGACATAACAAATTCCAATCCCTACCGTCATGAAACTGCCAAACGCGCCGAACGTCGCAAAACACATCCCCACCTAAATTTGAGCCATCATATACAGTTTAGCCATCATCTCTCTCATCAAATAACAGGTCCGTTGGCCCAATGGTAAGGCGTCTGACTACGATTCACATCATATGAGATCATATCAGGAGATTCTGGGTTCGATCCCCAGGCGGACCTACAACAACAACATCAGCAATATATCTTTTTGCGTTTTTCTTTTTCTTTCTTTCCTTCTAGCGAGGGATATGTGGCTACGAGATTTTGAGTTTGCTGTTGGGCGGCTACCCGGATTTCTGGCGTGGATCCAGATTATAGTATACTCTACATACCTCAGGTACCGTACCTACTACCTACCTTAGGTACTCTACGCTGATGAGATGAGAGGAGATTTGCCGGAATCATCAGTTCAACTGATTTTATTGTAGGTAGTATGTCGTACATCGTTAGACAGCAGGCCAAATGTCAGCTATCGCCATGGTGAGTAAGTGACCCCCCCTCCCCCTCCTAAAAAAGAAACAGATGTCTATCAATCATCCATCCATGCACCCATCCATCTATACAGTCCAACCTATGCAACCCAGATCAATCATCTCTCATCTCTCATCCCTCAAGTACCGAGCGCCATATAAAATAATACAAAACAAAAACATACCCTACTGTTATAGTCCGGTAATGTATCCAAAAAGAAAAAAAAAAAAATCCAACCTACACCCTCCCAACCCCAAGTACAGTTCTCAAACACAACAAATGCCTCATCTCATCATGCACTTTCCCCAAAGCCTCCAAAGCCATCTCACGATCACCCTTCCACGCCTGCACGGCAAAATCGATCCCCGGATGACCACCGACGCGGAACCAATGGACGAAGTCCGTAGAATTGGCAAACGGCCATTCCACGTCAAAGGTTTCAATGTGCACGTCAGTCGCGTGCACGGCGTGGAAGGCGTGCGAGAGATCTTGGGGCGTGCACCAGCGAGTTGGGAAGAGGTCGGGGACGAGGAAGGTTGGGTCGAGGGTTTGACAGGCGAGTTGCCAGAGGTGGTACATCCAGATGGGTTTTCCCGTGAGGGAGAGGGCGAGGATGCCGCCGGCGGGGTCGGTGATGGCGTGCATTTGGTGGATGGCGGTGAGGGGGTCGGAGAGGACGTGAAGCATCAGGTTGGAGAAGGTATGAGTGTAAGTCTTTTTCGAGGGGGGGAAAGTTTTGGTGAGGTGGTGGACATCTGCCGTTTGTCTGGTCAGGATGCGGGAGGAGTGTGGTGCTGCGTGGTGCGATGATGTCGTTGTTGGAGGTGGGAGGTGAATGTTATCGAGCATGGACTGCGATATGTCTGTTGCTGTCATGTCCGTGGCACAAGTCTTAACTGCGATGGCGAGAGTTGCTGCGCCCGTGCCTGCACCGACGTCGATCACACGAGAGGCCTCGGTGATGGGTCTGAGTTCTTCAGCAAGATCGATGAGGCGGCCTGCAGCGAGTGTGGTGGCGCGGTGGAGGCTGGAGGACCAGGCTCCGGCCGCGTTGTCCCAACCAGCACTGTCGCAGTCTGCCTCTTCTGGCTCCGGTCCGCATGAATCTGCGCGGGCATGTGAGTCTGCGGACCGACTGTTGGTGCTCTTCAGAGACGACGCGGTTGGTGGCGGCGATGTCAAGGCAAGCAAGCCTTTCGCCTTCTCCCTCAACTCGAACTTTTGGACCTTGCCGGAAGCAGTCTTGGGAAGATCTTCAACCACAAACACCTCTCGGGGTACCCAAGTCTTGCCCAACTTGCCGCCTACCCATTCTTGCAACTCTTGCTTCATAGAAGCACTGGCGCCGCTAGCATCGTTCAGAACGACAAAGGCACCAACAATTTCACCATACTTCTCATCAGGTATGCCCACCACGCTCGCATCCATCACACGAGCATGCTCAACCAGTATGCTTTCAATCTCCGCAGGATGGATGTTCTCACCCCCACGAATGATCACATCCTTGATACGCCCCGTCACCTGAAAGAAGCCGTCTGCGTCCTGGACACCTTCATCTCCAGTGCGCATCCAGATTTCATTCGAGACAGGATCGTAGATCTGTGCTGCTGCAGTAGCTGCAGGATCGTTCCAGTACCCCTTCATGAGGAGGTAGCCCGCCACTACAAGCTCTCCGCGTTCACCTACAGGCAACACGCGAAGCGGGTCGTCTCGAGACACCACGCGGACCTGGGTATGAGGGAGTGTTCGACCGACGGACGTGACTCGCTTCACGGATGGATCGTGAGGATGAGACATGGTCGCCGCACCGGCAGTTTCGCTCATGCCCCAACAGACTGCCAACTCGGGAAGATAGAGTACGTCGTGCACCTTACGAAGTAAGGAAGCGTGGACAGGGGCACCGCTGATAATGCCTGTTCGCAATTGCTTGAAATCTTCGCTTCGAATGTGACTCTGGCTGATGTATTCGAGCATCGCCACGTACATGGTAGGAACTCCATATACTGCTGTGCACTTCTGCGTTCGAAGTGCTTCGACAGTGGCGGCAGTATTGAAGGCCTCTGAAGGGAAGACGAGAGTTGCCCCAAAGCATTGAGATATCGCCAGTCCAAGTGTTGTCCCGGAGACGTGGAACAGTGGTGTAGGGCAACAGACAATGTCCTGTTCTGTGTAATTCAGGCGCCGTCCCATGTTGATTGCGATGTTCACGAGGTTACGATTGGTCAGACATGCTCCCTTGGGAGCCGATGTAGTCCCGGAGGTGAACTGTATCAGAGCAACATCGTCTTTGCTCACTGCATTATCAGACAGCTCTTCTTGACCAGTGAGTAGTGTGTTCCAGCAAATCAAGGATTTGAACGGGGTCGTGTCGATTCTGCCACAAGAATTGTCCACGATGATGACATGTTCCAGGCTGGGAACTGCTCGACTGGAGACCTTTCCGACGCATAGATCATCCACGAATGCTTCCAGAGTCGGTATCGTGGAAGCTGGTCGTCGGAATGGCAGATTGGCTTCGGCACTGATGATGAGACAAGTGGCGGTCACGTGGTTGAGTGCGCCGATGACCTGAGCTGGCTTGTAAGAAGGATTGAGTGGCACCTGAACTGGTAGTTAGCATGCAGAAACTTCACTATGGTGGTGGATTATACGTACCGCGATCGCGCCCAGCTTGTAGCAAGCCAAGATACTCTGCAAAGACACATGCGTTAGAATCGATCTAGAATTCAAGCCTCAAACACCAAAGTCTTACGACACAACCCTCAAGTGTGTTGCCCAAGCTGGTGGCGACTCGATCTCCTTTGCGGATACCTCGCGCCTGAAGCCCAGCTGCAATTGACTTGGCAAAAGAATCGACCTCTCGAAACGTGCTTTCACGTCTGCACTCCTCGTCTATGATTGCAGTATGATTCGGGAACTTCTCCGCTGTTGCTGTAAAAGCCTCTGCAAGACTGCACTCGAACAGCGGGCCATCGTCTGCAGTCTCCAATGGCGAGTCGACACGATGAAGTTTTGGCCTGGGCGGGCTGCATATCTCCTCTTGAGTTTTCATGACCGGAGGGTTCCTAAAGAAAGCTGGACCGTGTATGGATGTTGTCCTTGAGCAGTAGTGACATATGATAAAGCTAGGTTCGCAGGTCTTGAAGGGCGTAGGGCTGCTGCAAGCAGAGGTATGGCACTCAAAGAAGTAATATGTGCGTCTGTAAACATAGGACACTCGTATTGCATATTCAACAATTATCTGGTGTGCCATATTCGAATCCTTGCGTTCGGGAATCGGAGAATGCTTGCACTTGGCCAAGCGACGTTCAGGCGTATCGACATCGGTACCGTGCCCACTCGTTTACAGGAAGCATGTTTCAGCTCACAAATACATACGCCAACCAGTACGACACCTGCGGCGGGGACTTTGTGAAGTGAATCTGGTGCGCCCCGGAGTTACCACCCGTGCAAGTGCTATACTATCCTCAGTGTCCTGTATATCCTGGCCTTCACTCAGGTCACATGAGGTATGTAGTACTGATTTGCGCAGCTAAGACTTGAACTAATAAG
The DNA here is from genome assembly GCA_002116345.1 of Mycosphaerella sp. PB-2012b Mex 2-1-2. NCBI lineage: Eukaryota > Fungi > Ascomycota > Dothideomycetes > Mycosphaerellales > Mycosphaerellaceae > Mycosphaerella > Mycosphaerella sp. PB-2012b. The sequence continues at coordinate 35,771 of KZ108525.1, forward strand.
GGGTCTAAGCAAAATCAGCGTCCAGTAGCTTACCAGACTTCAGGTGATCGGCCGCTGTAAGCCGGCGGGGCTATAGGCAGCCCTTGGATTCGTCTAACCGCAGCCCTAGATGTAACTTACCCAACCTGTATAGTAACATATCTCCCGCCGCTCGTTATTAACGTAAACCTTCGTGTATTCAATACAGCGCGTTAACTCGCGCTATTATCTTGTTGTGCTGTCGCGTCGTCGTACTGTCGCGTATACCAACCTTTCGATATTACCGAGATACATTATTATTATTATTACATTTTTACTATTATTACCAAGATACG